>PVJO010004671.1:0-107142 GCA_004026905.1 Hystrix cristata
GAAAACGAGAGGCAGATAGTTTCCTCCTTGCCTTGAGAGTATAGCCGGTGCTGAGACTTTGTTAAAATGCTTATTCCACTTGCTGAAAAGGACACGGCAGAAAAGAGGTAGAAAGAGCCAGATGGACTGAAAGAGTAAAGAGTATGACTTGGCTTGCAGTGTTTCCACTCAACCCAACCCATCGCGGGCAACTCTGTTTTTTTTTTTTTTTTTTGCTTTTATAGATGTTTATACAGGTAGTGACTTTTCACTGTCCTCTAGCTAATTGTAAGTTATCTGATAGCACGGAGTCTATCGCTGTATCTTCAAAAGTGGCTGGCTGGGGAACACATGCGGTACAGATCGGTTTCTCTAATAATGTCTCTGGATGTGTTTGACTGATATGCCTCTGAGATGCTGAAGTTTGACAGCTCCTTGGAATCCCTTTTGAGAGAGGTTTAAAAATTGAATGTCATGACTATTCAGCAGTACTGTTGGAATTTCGGCTCCCAGTGACTCAATCACTTTCTTAGCCATTTTCCTTGAAGAAGCTATTGTTTCAACTAGGAAAACATTTTTATTCTAAATTGAAAAACTGAAAAGTATCCATATGTTTTGGAAAAATTCCATGAAATATTGACTTTTAATGTCCTGGTAAAAAATATTTCACTGTAGCAGGGCCACTTTTAGAAGACAAGGGCATTTCTTAATGGCCTACTATGCTTTCTGGTGCATCGCTTTCATTTCCACAGAACACAGGCCCGATTCAGAACTGATCAGCAGTAAGTCCCTCTGGCTCTTCTTTGCTCTGGATCAGAAAAGAGAATCAGTCATAAAAATATGTCATTTAAAATTAGGAAGACCACTGGGCACAATGGCACACACCTGTAAGCCCACCTACTTGGTAGGCTGAGGCAGGAGGGTTGCAAATTCAAAGTCAAACTTGGCAATTTAGTGAGACCCTGTCTCAAAACATTGAAAGATCTGAGGATGTAATCCAGTGGTAAAGTGCTTGAAGAGCATGCACAAGCTCTGGATTGAATCCAGGGCCTTTCTTTTCAGGTGAAAAGAAAAAGAAAACCAAAACAAAAAACCCAAAACTGGGCATGGTGACACACACACCTGTAATCCCAGCACTCCGTGAAGTTGAGGCAGAAGGATGACAAGTCTGAGCCCAGCTTGGGAAAATTGGCAACTTGAGACCCTGTCTCAAAATAAAAGTGCTGGAGATGTAGCTCAATGGAAAGGCCCTGGGTTCAGTCCCTAGTGCTGAATAAAAATAAGACCATTCAGACCATTCTAATAGTTGGAATAGAAATAACAACGTAGAAGAGGCATGGGTGTTTAGAAAAAATACTCAGAAGGCAAAAATAATACCATGGACATCATTAAGCTCATGCCAACCTGTCTATTTAGCCCCTAAACAGATATAAAACAAACAATATCAGAGCTGTCTCAAAGCCTACTCAAACATTTAGATTACTGAATGTTTGCAACTTTGTAGAACAACTGAGAGTCAAAACCCGGAGCATACTAGAAGCTGTGAGTTGGCTGTTTCATTAGCCAGAGTAGCTTCCATCCAGATCCTCGTGGTAATTAAAAAGACTAGGTCATATTGTATCAAGTCCAAAGCAAGCAGGTTTTGTACCAATGTCTTCACTGTGGTGAACAGTAATGATTCTCACCTATAATCTAAGCCCAACCTGTCAGTTAATTGGAATCCAACTCACTAGAGATGCCACTGGTTAATGAATCTAAAAAAAAAACACAGTACATGTGTTCATTATGTTACAGTTTAGATATAAGTTCTCACAAGTTGCAGTACCTTACCCTCGGAAGGGAGATAATATCACCTTCATTTTGCAAATAAGTCTGTAGGTGCCAAGACGGGTCGAATGACTACTTGATCTGTAAAACTCAGAGCCAGGAATGGAACTAAAGTCTTCTGTGAGTTGGGAGCAAAGCTATGTGTTTAAACCCACCTACAGTTTAGTTGTGGCTCCAAAACTTTCTGAGTAACCTCATGTAAGTCACTTAACTTTCCTGGGCCTGCCTGGGTCTCCCCATCTTTAATAATGGTAAAAGGCAACTAAAATTCAATGTTGTGAACATCAGAAGAGACCACTGCTAGTTAGTTCAGTTAGCTTGGAAGAAACCCATAGACATTCTGGCTTCTACAAGTTATCTATGTTTCCACGTTTCCATGATCCTTGTTTTTTAATACAAAAGGGCCTTAAAAAATGCACAGTGAAATTTCAAGACTATTTGAGGGCAGTCAGGATTCCACTTTTAACTTTCCCTTTTTGGTCCCTCTAGTGACTTACAGCAAAGTTTACTTGACCTTCCAGTAAAGGCTTCAGCTTGTTTGAGGGAATATGAAACAGGAAGATTAGACCAATCGGACTCAGAGGCTCCCAGACCTGGCAAAAGGATTCCAAACTCTGATCCTCATGCCTGAAGCCCCCTTCACAGGGAGGCGACTAGCTGATCCGGGGCAGGCCACCAAGCTATCGGCAGACACATTTCAGTACAAAGCATGCAACTTCTCCCCTGGGACCCATGAGCAGAAAAGGCAAGAAGGATGTAAGGAACTGGGAAGAGTCCTTTGGAGTTAGTTGCAAGCGGCTTGTACAAATACAAGTGAAAAAACGCCCTAGTACAGCTGGCAACTCTGCAGCAGAAAAGCTTCCTATGACATTAGCTTATTGGCGCCTCCTGAGTAAGGCAAATCCGGGTCCCGTAAAAGCTTCTCAGTTTGTTTCTTCTTAAAAGTCATCATCATTTTGTAAATAATTTTTCCAAAATAAATACACCAAAATCCCATTCGCACTGCCTTGTCATAAAGATGACATACTTCCTTGGCTTTTTTTTTAAGTTCGCATGAGCCTACCATACTTTATGAAGATCCAGTGACCTATTTATTGTCCTTATCAAAAGCCTTTCCCAAGCATTAGTAATATTAAAGTTCGACATTAAGAACAGCCCATCCTAGTGTGCCTGTCATAGAAAAGGGGGATGAGAACCATTGTCTAGGGCTTTTCTCATGACATTTACCCCTCAGCTCCTGGGGATGGTGTGTCAGTACCTTGGTCTACCCCAATAGCAGGGTCTGGTATTGTGCCCTCTGTCCTCAGAGAGATGGAATAGAGCCATCAGCAGGCAACAATGTTTAAACAGATTGGTCCCTTTCAGCTCCTAACAGCAAAGAACAAGGTGAAGGCTGGTGGAAGGAAATGTAGGAGAGAGAAAAGCATTATGAAAAATAACTCGACAGGTGGAATAAGGTAAACCAATTACTCTGAGCCCTTTCGAAGTCATGCTAACTGTTCTGGCTTGCTCATAAAAGTCATCGGATGCCCTAAGACTGTAATACTCCAGCATAATACTCACTGGTCACATGTGGCTCTTCAAAGTTAAACCTGAATTAGGCAAACGGAATTAAACGCTTAGATCCTCACTCACTCTAACTGCATGTGAAGGACCCGATGGCTACACGAAGCGAGAGGCTATCATGTGCGTTGGTGGAGAGGGCGATCACTCCCATAGCTGCAGAGAGTTCTGCTGGACAGCCCCGCTGAGGGTCGGTGCTGTAGCCCTGATACCGACTCTTAATTACAGCAATCGGAGCACAGGCTCCTCAAAGTCAGGTGTTAACCGGCGACAGGCTGGTAATTATAAATGGTTTTTGTTGCCTGGCGATGTAAACAATTTTTGTCCAGAGGAAAAGATAACCCCATGGGTTACAGTTTTAGTGTCCAAAGAAAATTAACCAGTTTTGGATCTAAATTTGCAATCTTCCTCCAGCATTTGTAACTGACTGAATGTATATCAGTTTGTTCTCCCCTCCCTGAACCAGCTTTGTCATCCTTCTGTTTCTGCGATAGAGAAATCCTTGACGTGTTCTCACTACCTCAGAGTATTGTGCTTGTAACTTTTCAGAAGTTATGCTCTGACAAAGGCATTGAACAGATGTACCCAGTAGGAGTTTGATTTAAATGGGGTCTAAATTAAGTGTTGGGAAGATAGTTCTCCTGGAAAACTTCTCAACTCTTCTAACAACTCAGGAGTGTGGCATTGAGATTGAGAGTCCAGGCTTTGAATACTGGGTCAGGGTCCATGAGGCATGACCAAAATAATACACGTGAATAAGGAAGTTGAAGTACAACACAAGAAAAAGAAAGGGGACAGGTGGGAACTTTCTTCTTTTTAAATTTGTATAATAATCTATAGCTTGATGCTTTTAAAGTAACGAGCATATAGAACTACACGGCTAGAAATAAAAATAAAACAAAAGTTGCATATATAGGGAGGTAATTTAATATCGTTGTTTAGAAGGTTTTGGCATCACACAAATCAGGTTTAAAGTTAGCACTCTACCATGTACTAGCTATGTGACCTGGGAACAGTTATCTCATCTCTTTCAGCCTCAGTTCACTCATGCATGTAATGGAAATTATAACAACACGACCATGGGGCTGTTGCAAGGATGAAATTAAGCAATGTCTAGCATATGGTAAGGACTCCGTGAATGTGAGATGTTATTGTCACCACTCTAGGGAACTAAAGACTCTAGGTAATTGATTGAAGAAGTTACTTGTATCTTCTGATCTTGCAAATTCACAGCAATTCTGCATTCTCCTCAGTGATTTGTATCATTTTAAATTTGAACATAATCTCCTCCTAGATTCTTCCAGTCAAGACGACCCACATTTATCTTGACTTTGCCTGTTGTTGATAAGCTTGGTTTATTAATAGAACCCCAGATGTGAAAGAATAGCATCTGGGATAGATGTTAGGCCATGGGATTCACTTTCCTGAAGACCAATGGCAAAAGCCTTTTCAACCTTATTTTAATTGATTTTGGGGGAGGAAGCATGTGAAAGATATGCATACTCACAGAAACATGCACATACAACTACCACCAACGCCAGCACCGCACACAATGACCAAACCTCACCCACAACTTACCAGAGCTTGCAGTATGGACAATAATTTTTGATAATGGATCCCATGACCACCCCTGGGGCCAAGAGTTGAAGTCAATCACATCTGAACCGAGGAGACTGATCATGAGAATGAAAAAGGGATGCTGCCCTCCCAGTGGGAAGCCTGCTCAAAAACACCTGGTTCTCAAAGGGAATGAAAATCTATGCCCACGCAAAACCCTGTCCTTAACTATTCACAGTAGAATTATTCCCAAAAGCCATATGCTGTCAACTGAGGAACCGAGAAAGCTGTGCATAGCTGTGCAATATAATGCTGTTTGGCCACTGAAGGCAATGAAGAACTGTATCTACAACAGAGAAGAATCCTGAAAATAGCGCATGAAAGAAGTCAGTCACAAAGGCTATATACTGTATAATTTCATTTATATGAAACGTTAGAGTAGGCAAATCCATAGCGACAGAGAGCAGTTGCCAGGGCTGGGAACAGAGGGTACTGGGAATGACTGATCATGGTTATGAGGTTTCGTGTGGGGGTGATGACAACTTTCTGGAATTTGATATTGGCAATGGTTGCACAACTCTGTGAATGCCGTACAAAAATGCCGAATTTGAAAGGGTGAGGTTTACTGCGTGTGAATTAGATCTCACTAAAGTAAAAACACACAGTTGCTTCAGTATCTTCAGTCGAGTAGTCAGATGGCAAGGCTGGCGGTGCCATTAGATGCAAAGGGAATTAACGGTGAACTTGTAGCAAGTATTGACTGAAGAGGGTTTTTGCTAAAATAGATCCCCTGTCCGTATATACTCACTGTCCTTAAAGGATCCTTACATGTTATTTTAAGGTAATATTTAATAAAAGGAATGGTTGACATTATGAAAGGACTCTTTTCTTTGGACATAAACAAGCTTGGATGGGAAAAGCCCAATAAGTGGTCTCTGTTCTCCATGACTCATCATGATAAGAAACTGGTTCAGTCTCTACTTCTGAGATCCTTACTCACATGCTTAGCCGAGGGCACAGGAACACCCAATACTCAGTCAATGGAAACCCCATTGCTAATACTATTCCTCCACCTCCAGGGCCATTGTAAGGAGGCCTTTCCTAGCACTCCTTAGCTTTTTGTTGAGTGCCATTTCAGGATCCTGGCAGCAAACAGGCTACATCACTCCCTGCCAAAGCTGGTTGAAAGATAGATTATTGCAGAAGGAAGGTGTGGGCATGGGATCAGAAATTACAAGATGTAGCCAGGTACATAGAGTCCTGCAAAGGGAAATAGTCGCCACCATCCCTTGGACTGAAGAGATAGGGGAGAGAATATTGTTACAGAAGATCTGAATTCAGGAGAGGGGAGCACAATTAGTGTAGCTTCTCTTGCCCCCTCTGCCTGACTTTCTTCTCAGGGTCCATCTCTACTCAACCTGAAGACAGCTGACCTGACGCCCCAGGCCTGAGGCCTGCATGGCTCAGCCTCCTGGGGCATAGAAAAGTGAAGAGTAGCTCTAGGGGAAGAGTCACCCGGAAAAGCTACCTTCTAAAAGCCTGGAGTCACATGTATGGTTACTGGACTTGCCTGTTTGCTGCCGACGGCTAAAATTTCCTCTGGAGGGGTTGCCCCTTACCACCTTCTGTCTTTAGTTCTGGCAACTTCCTTCCTCTCACAGGCAAATGCCACCATTAAAACACAACCTGAACGAGGCAGAGGATATGGGAAGGCAACATTTGCTACTTAATTTCAAAGCCAGGGCCCTTTGAACAGCATTCAAACCTGTTTCTCATAGAAAGTGAATTAGTTAATTTCCAATGTGCTCTGTGAATATCAACAGACCACCCAAATATTTACTTATTTTAAGCTGTCCTGGTGAGTTTTTTTTTAACTCTAGTTGCTTTGAGGGAAGTGGGTGGGGCACTCATGCATATAAATTGTGTGTATTAAGGGCCAGATCCATATTAAAACAACATTAGTTATTCACTTAGTGAAGGAGAAAATTGACCTATCATAGAAAACCCTTTGGGTGGTATTTTTTTTTTTTCTACACTTCTACTTCTAAGCCAAATGGCATCCCAAGTGTACCTCTTACTCAAGGACAATGTTTGCCTGCTGTGTAGTCACTTCACGTCCTCGAGGACAGTGGACACCAGGTCTCCTGGACCAGAAGGTCAGATCCAGAATTCTAGAGCTGGGCAATGGTATAGAAAAAAATCCTTTGCCTTTGACACTTCATGAAGTTCAAGCTTTGGAAAACGAGCAGGGACAGTTATAGGCCTGCTCGTTTCAGAGTGTAGCAAAGCAGGACCACTGACCAGGTACCTAACACCTGGCTGAATTTTTAAGTTCTCCCCTTCCTCGCTCCCTCGGTGGCTTTCTGAAAACAGAACAGCCATTGTCCAAACCCAACTCACAGTAGTTCACCTAGAGCAGTGGTGGTGAACCTACGGCACATGAGCCTAGTTGCCCCAGCGTCGCCCCTGCAGCCAAGCATCAGATAACAGCGCACACAGGGCCCATGCGCATGCGTGGAAAAGGGGTGGCAGTGCCTAGTGATGATGTCATCAGCCGCAGCTCATTAGCTGTGACTCCTCCAAGCTTTCCCATGGCAGGTCAGTATTCAGGTTTAATTGCAATGTTGGCACTTTGTGATAAGTAAGTGGGTTTTGGGTTGCAGTTTGGAAACTCAATCTCTAAAAGGTTCATCATCTCTGATCTGGAGAATAGGCTCTTTTGTCAACTGGAATGCTTTCAATTTTTAGCAACAGAATGAAGGAGTATCCAAGAGATCCAAGGAGACAGGTGTCCAAAGAATACATTTTTATTTGTTAGAAAACCACCTCCTGGTTCACTTGGTCATAAAGAAGTGAAGAATGTGAATCTTTCTCCTCTTTATAAAATTGCCCTTAGATTGTCTTTCAACGTATTGTGGATTCAGAGCAATAGCCTTAAACAATTGTTACTGTTTGGATTGATTGATTGGTTGATTGATTGACTGGAAGAATGAATGATTGCTAGTGTAGAGATTGCATCCAAGGCTAATGCATGCTAGACCAGTGCTTTACCATGGAGCTACAGCCCAGCCTAGCTCTTCTGGTTTTAATGAATAGAAAAGTTCCGTATTAGCTGTCTGAGAAGTCTTAGGTATGAACTTGACATTGCTGAAGGCACAGAATTATTAGAATTTTGAACATAGCAGCATCTACTTGGAGTCACTGAAGAAGCTTTGGGAAGAAACTTCCTAAAGAACCAAGGGGCATAGCTCTTCCCTGTTCTTCCTGCCAGGTCTGGAATCCAGCTGTTAGGGTTTATTTATTTGGATCTTCCAACTATTTTTTTTTTCCCTAAGAATCTCCCATTTGAGTGCAAATATCACTAAGAAGGATACTATTGGAACTGCTGAGATTCTTGGGAGATTGGAGAAAGCTAGTGGAGAAGAGTAGTTTCCCCATGGCTTCAAAAGAGGGTATTGAACCAGGTGCTGCAGTGTATGCTTGTAATCCCAGGTACCCCGGAGGATCACAAGTTCAAGGCTTGCCTGGGCAATTTAGTGAGTCCTTGTCTCAAAATAAAAAATGAAAAAGTGTTGGTGATGTAGCGCAGTGGAAGGCCCTGGGTTCAGTCCCCAGTACAGAAAGCAACCAAGAAAGCAAAAGACAAGGAGAGAGGGAAGGGAGGAAGAAAAAAAGAAAGAAAGCAAGAAAGAAAGCAAGAAAGAAAAGAAAGATAGAAAAGAAAGAAAAAAGAATGAGCAGGCACTAAAAGGGTGCTAAAAGTGCTTGTACCTACTTCATATTTTTTCTGATGGTTGAGCATTGCCACCTAAATTTCTTTCGAAAGAGAGAGACTTTAAAGATCAAAAGACCCCACTTACCTGTGTGGGCTTTGGCAAACCTCTTAAACTTTCTAAGCCTCAGTTTCACCATCAGTGAAGTGGAGCTACACTTGTACTTTACGAGGTTTTGTGAGGATTATATGAAATAGTTTATTTCAAGTTGTAAACATAGTGGTTAGAACATAGTAGGTGTTCAGTAAGTGGAATCTAATGATGACAATCGTGATGATCATCCCATCTGCTCCCTACAAACAGATAAACAAGGAAGAACATTTAGATGTGTGTAGAGACAGGAACAAGAAGGGAGAAGCAGATGGTTGGAACATATCAACGGCAGCTGGCTCTCTGTTTCACTGCTTTTGTCCCACACTGTGTCTAGGGAGGCTTAATAAAAGAAATTTCACTGCTTTCTGCAGAGCCGATTGGATTCAAAGGAGTGAGAGAGGCTCAGGAGCACCATAAATAGATGGAACCGTCTGATTCGTCAGGTCTGTCCCTGGGAGAATGTTTACTCAGCTCCAAGGAAACGGTTTTATTTGGCAGATTATGATTTTAGAGTTTCTTGCATCTGAATGCTAACATTTCCTCTCTCCTCCGATGGTTTTATAACTTGACTAACACGGCCTGCTTGTAGCATTTGCTGTGGCCTCTGGTCTGCCTGCTATTTAAGTGGTGTGATGTAGGCCTGTCCCATGCTATTCCACATGGGCATTGTTGTAAAGGACAGTAGTCAGAGAGGACAGTGGAAAACAGGACAACAAGGAGAGTTGAGGTCACACTGAGGTGTGTGCATCTTAGTTTGATGATAATTCTCATTTGCTTACTATGGGAGTTTGCAGGAGAAGGAAAATGAGGTGGATATGGGTTTAACGCTCATGAGGAAGACTCAACATTCCACCATCTTTTTGGTATTGTGTTTCCCTGAAAATAAGATCTAACCAGAAAAAAAAAAAAAGCCAACCCCAATCAATTTATCCTTGCCTTACCTGCCATCAAGTATGGCCACCAAGCAAGAGAATAGTGAGGTATAAACTTCTGCACTACCCTGGCCATCACCATGGGTTACCAGCTAGGGTGACCGTTAGGCCAGCTAGGGCTGGTTCCTGTAAGGTTGTTCCAGTTAGCTCTTATTTTAGGGGAAAGAGGATTAAGCAATAAAATTCATTGCAGGGGCACGATTTCTTTTTTGATTTATCTGATGGCTTGATTTTCTGGTAGCACTGTTAACATTTTAGAAAGAAGACACATTTCACTGAATTAGTAACGCATTCTCACCATTGGGCACGAATGCCATCAACCAGGGAGAGAAGGAGAGAGGAGAAATGGGTGTAGAACTGAGCTGTAAAGGCCACCTAACTGCTACCTGTGTTGTGACCAGTGGGTTACTGGGGTGTCTTGCACCTCCTATCATTTTCTTTTAGTTAAACTGCAGCTTTAGGAACAATGATCTTTCGAGCTCAATGTAGTACTTTGCTAATGGGGTCCTCAGACAACACTCAGAGGCTACTATGTCTCAGAGCTTACCCAAAAAAGGGTCTGGAGACCAGGAGCAGGTTCAGCTCCAGGGAATGAGACTGCACTGTGGACTGTCTCATATCCATCCAGCCCGGGCATGCTGTTTCAAGATCCTCTCAAATCCAAATGCACATGTCTCGAGCCCTCTTATTCATTAGATTTTCCCAGACTTACTAGAAATCCCTTTAGGCTTATCTAGTATTGCAACATAGATCTGCAGGGCTGCTAAGTATCACATGTGTCTCTCCTGGGACTGGAAATCGTCATGAACACTATATATAAAAACGAACAGCATTCTAGCCAAAGACTGCCACTTGATCAGCACTACTAATATCAGTGACACTCTCCATCCTTTCTCCCAGTCATGGTAATAAAAATGCAAAACAAAGTAAATGCAAGGAATCTTCTTGGAAGTCTGAAATTGCACACAGGTAGGAAGTTGGTTTGCTTCTATCATCCAGCATTATCATTGGTAGCACCCTCGCTATTCCTAAAATTGTTGCAATTTCAGTGATAAAATATTTGATCGCCAAATTTAAGCAAGGTTATGCTACTGTAACAAAAAGACCCCAAAATACAGTGGCTTAAAGAATATGGAGATTGCATGCTTTCTTGTGAAGCAGTCCTGAGATGAACTGTCTTCCAGGTTGGTAGTCTCTCTCCCGCTGGCTTATCCACGACCCCGAGTTTCTTCCATATTGCTGTTCCTCTGTCTCTTAGGAGGCTGTTTGTTTATGTGCTTGAGTCTGGGTTGTAGTTCAGTGTCAGCTCACAGGAAGGGGAAGAGGAAGCGTGAAAGACAGCATAGGCAAAGACTGATAGCCCAGGCCCCACAGCAGCCCCATTTCTGTTGGCAAGAGCTTAGGTCCAGATCGACGCCTAGTGTCTTCCTCTAAGTTCCTCTGAAGGCAAAACCCAAGGCCATACTTTGCGTGTTGTGTTATTAGGGAGTCCAGTGCCCAGAAGCAACAGAAGTGATTCAAAACAGATTGCGGTAAGGGAAGAGCAAAGGTGTGGTTGTGTTACTGAGTTGACCAAGTCTTAATATCAGGTGTGGCCAGCTACTCTTGTGGGACCATCTTCTGGGAGGCTATGACAGCTGATGGGAAGAATTAACCCACTGCTTCTGCCTCCTGCTGGTGAAGGGTTCATAGGCAGTGAGGCCCTTGGTATCTCATCCTTTCTTTCCTCCGCCATCCAACACAGGTCTGTCATGCACAGTTCCATGGATTTGGATCAGTGGTACAATTGTGCAATCACTGCCATAACCAGAATAAGGAAAAGGCCCATCATCTCAGAAAAGTTCATTTCTACTCAGCCTATCCTTATCTTTGCCCTTGGCAGACACTGGTCTATCTTCTGCCTATTTTGTCTTTTTCAGAATATTCACCTTTTTTTCTTCTCTTTTCTTTTCTCTTTTCTGCAGTACTGGGTATTAAACTCAGTAGAGTACAGAACTCTACTGCTGAGCTACATTAAGGATGCCATAAATATTCACATACATGTTTTTCTATTAATAGGTTTTTATTTCTCTTATAAACAAAATAGCAATCTTTGAAGGTAGATATTAATATGAAAAAACTAGATATAAAAACTAGAGAAGTTAAGTAACTAGCCTGGGTCAGTAGGAGTGGTGAAAACTTGGATTTGAATCCAAGTGCCCCAGGCATGTGGTCTTTGAGAAAAAGACACAAACAGAAAACACAAAACCAAATGGTTGCATTACAATTAAAAAAAGTATACATATATATATATATATATTTTAATTGGCAAAGAGTATGATAGAATCTAAGAAAGTCCCTAAATTTTCTCTCAAGGTGATCATGGACATTATATACATAAATATAATTTTAAATTTTTATATAATGTATAAATATATCCTATATGTAAATATTTTTAACCATCAAAACGTATGACAGAATTAAGAAAAGCGCTTCAGCTGTCTCCCTAGGTGATATGGAAACCTCTGGGATGGGACTGAAGTTTTGCATCATAACCACGAGCAGAGGGTCTCAGGGCAGATATGGTGGTGGAAAGGCTGGAAGAGTCACTAGGGGAGGAACGTGATCAGTTCTGCTGTCTGCTGCCTCCTGGGCACCTGGAACAGGTTATTTCCTGAATGAATGAGTGAATTTTAGCGGAAGGGCATAGCATAAGGGCATGTGGATAGGTGGGAACCTGGTCCCCTTCCCTGATACACAGCTTCTCCTTCAGGTGCAAGAGAAATTGTCTAGTTACTTTCCATGGAGGTCTTTGCAGAGATTGTCATATGATTTTTAAATTTTCAGCTGTCCAGTAAGCCACATCCTCCACTCTGAGCCCCAGGAGTCAATAGTATTTATCTCCAGAATGCCCCCACTTGACAATCTGGGTCATGGCCTCCATGCCGCCACATGAGAGAGAAACAGAAGGGTGACATGACACTCCGGAAGCAGGCTTATCTTCCAGAGTCCCGCCAGCTCGGGGGATGTCATGCATTCTGTGCCTGGTCCTGGCCAAAGAAGGATGAAGCCCAAGGAGCCACAGGTCCCAGGGAGAAAAGAGGAAAGTGCGAGCCATGAATTTGATGAGCTAGTGGAAAGGAGGGTGCGGGCAACTGCTCTGAAGGCGGATGTAGGGTATCCTGCCATTCTTTCCTCACTAAAAAAGTAGTACTTGCTATTATAGAAATTTTGAAAATATTGTAAATCAAAAGCAGAGTCTAAACTGATTCTTATGCTACCGTTAAACGTATCGGCTGACCTATGAGCCTAATAGTTCTCTGTTTCCTGGAGGCATGAAAGGCACACACACACATTATGGACTGGTTCTTGAAGCCCATTTTCCCCCATTCAAGTGCCAGGAACATTTGTGGACCACTAGCCGTTGTCTGCTAACTCATTTGAAATAGCTGTATTTGGTTTGGAAATCGATTTAACCAATGGTTAGGACACTTTTATGTTTAATTAGCTAACTGTCTTCAGAAAAAGTAACGCCAAAGATGGGAATTTAGCTCAAGTGGTAGACGGTTTGCCTAGCAAGCACAAGGCCCTGAGTTCGACCCCCAGCACCCTCCCCTCCCCCCAAAAAAGAAAAGAAAAAGTCTTGCCGTGGTGATTAAGGCAACAGGCACGTAAGTGGGACTGACTTCCGCTGGCTCATTGGTGAAATGATGATCACACACTGACCCTCAGTCCCTCTGTGAGGATCCAGTGAGATACTTTACTGGCACAGCACCCAGCCCACAAGAAACCTTCTTTACACATTAGCTATCATAATTGGCAAGAAAAAAATACAAACAATAAAGGAAAACATAAAATAGAAAAATCGCTTGCAACCCTTCCACCAAAAGGTGATGGATGTTAACAGTCCTATCTCACTTGCTTCCTGTGACCAATATTTCACGGGCATGTGTTCCTGCCAAGCAATATTCATTGGTGTGTGGTCTGTGTCATCTTTGACACTGATGCGAGAGCCTGGCTTGATGCAAATATGCCAGGACACAGTACTGACAGAAAAGAGTAAGTGAAGCCCAGCAGAGCAGAAGCCCAGAAGCAGAGCCTGGCAAAATTCTCAGCGTGTACGTTTCCCAACACCAGCAAGGAAGAGTCTTGCCACATGCTCAAACTGCAGGAGGCAGGAAGGATCTGAGAACTGTGTCCCAGTTTCCAAATCGGAGCTGACCTTGATTGTTCAGGACTTCACCCTTCACCTGCATACTCCACCACTGGCATGGAGAGGAATTAAATGGGAAACAGTCAGATTCCTGGGGCTGCTGCTGACTCAGCAGGCAGGGACTCCACAGCGTCCCTGTGGTTTGGCAGTGAAAAACCTCCTGGGGGCCAGATGAGGGGCGGCTTGTTTACACTGCATCCCAGACCCAACAGCTGGGGGAACTGTAACCACTTTAATTCTGCCCGCTGCCTTAAAGCAGAATTTGATTATACCACAAGAGGAAGACGTTTCTTTTTCTCATTCTTTGTGTCTCTCTCCTCCCTTCTTCCCTTCTCCTCTTTCACCTCTTCCTCCTTCCCTCCCTTCCTTATCATCCCCATCCACTCTGCTCTCTCTCTTTCCTTGCTTCTAACTTCCATAACAAAGTACTTTTGGGGAAAGATTTAACAAGAGATAAGTTCTTTACTTTTAGAGTGAAGAAGAATTTTCTTTTTTTCTTTCAAAGATTTATTTGCAGTTCAAATAATGAAATAAATGGGCCGAAGGCTTCTTTCTTATTTAGGCCAAATGTCTATGGAAAGCTCTGAAAGAGTTAAATCTCTTGGGAATATATTGGGTTTCTCCCTCCCCTCGGCAGTCTGTCGCAGCCCTTGCTGGGACCAGGCTGTTCCTCTAAGCCAAGGACAGAAGTGGTGCTCAAAACTGGGGTGGGGTGAGGGCTACGCTTCCAGCATCCACTCTGACAAGTGTCAGTTCTGTAGTCCCTTCTGAGGCCTTGGTCAGCTTATTGCACATGATAATGACCCAGGGCCTGTAATTAGGGTCCTTGTTCGAATCTCTACCTATGTATTGGAAAGCCAATAGCGTAGTGTAGTTAGAAGCACAAATCCCCACGGTACTACTTAAATACTGTGTGTCCTCAAGAATATGACTCCACCCCTTGGAGCCTCCATCTCTCCATTTTTGCTAGTGACAATAAATAGCAACAGGGCCCTTCTGACAAAGTTGTGTGTGCCAAAGGTCTAGCACAGTACCTGCTCCAGGCAGTTCATAGGCCTCAGTAAGAATTATTAATAATTCAGTTATCTGTGAATCTAACTTACCAAATTATCATCCAGCCCATGCTTTTCACATGACAAAGCACATCAGTTTATCAAATGCTCTTGCCAGAATTCTAGTTTCTTAAGGTCTGGAATGTTTTATCGATCTATCAAAAATCAGTGATTGCAAGAGGAAGTAGTTACACTGCCATGGTTGGAACCTTTGCAGGCTCCTGGCCATTTGTGGCTGAGCGCTCTTCTCAAATGCTCAGAGAATGTGTGTGACGATTGGGCTCTGAATGCTAGGTCCATTGCCGTCTAGATTTCAGAATCCACATTTTTCTCATTTTTGAAAACTGGAATAACATACTCCTGTCTCCAAGTACTGGCCTTGCTCCCAGTCTCTGATTTTGCTCAGATTGCTGACAGTGGTTTTGTAATCACATCTGCAAATTCTTTCTGTATCCTAGAATTTAATCCAACTTGAACTCATTAACTATCTAGTTCTCCTCTTTTTATCTCTTGTGCAATCTTGGGCTACAGTTCCCTCTCTGAAAATGTTTCTCTTAAAAATTTGTATAAAACCAATGCATGGTCATATTTGAACATATAAAAAATATGGCTAGGCAAAATGAAGAAGTCAGACATCATCAGTTGGATGCCCTAGCAGGCAGAGATAACAGTGCTTCCTGATTTGAGACACATCTTGTGGTATTTGTGTGCAGGCACGTGCGTGTGCCTATGCATGTGTGCGTATGTGTGTATATATATGTGTATAGAAATAGATATGCATGCTGTTGGATAAATAAAGCATGAATACATTTCCACGCAATCATCTCTTTTCCACCTTACTTTTAATGTTAGCATTCAGTTCCATTACAGTCATGGGAGATAACTCTCACTGAGCTCTGGCGTGCTAGGTGATCAAGTTGGGTTTGGGGTTATTTGCTGTATTATGGTGCGACAGTGATGTCTTGGGGAAAGGACCATAAGGAAGATACCCTGAAGAGAAGAGGCTCCAGGAGCAGACAGGGTGGATGCCAGACTGAGGGGTTCCAGGCAGATGCCAGTCGTCTGGAGCCCAGAGCGCTCCACTCCACCGGCCTTGCCCTTCCTCCTGGTAATTCTCTCCTGGTAAAAGGTTGAGGGTGATAGTGGCTCCCAGAGAGCTCTGTGAAGGTTAAATGCAACATTGCCCAGAGCACTTGGGGTTGGCTTCTAGAAACTGCCCTGTAAATAGTAGCTAGTTTTGCTCTTAACCTTTCTGTTAGAAGACCCTACTGGACTCAAAGTGTATGTATGTTGACAGTAAAGATATTTAGAGAGCAATGATTCCCTTAATTTGTGGATTTACATTTTGAGCTCAATTCAGAGTGAATGAGATGAAAGAGCTCATTAATATTAGCATGAAGATTCGTGTAGAATCAGTGGTATAATATTATGTACACTGAATATGTATTCAGTGGTATAATATGTATTCTGCTACAATGAGACATATATGTCCTAAAAATCATCATGCTATTTGGGACACATAAAATAAACACCAAGGAGCTTGTGGGAAAAACAACTATGGTGATGATTCCCACAACTAAAACAACTCTTAGATGATTTTGCCCCTCTCCCCAGGGATCATGTGGCAATAGCTACAGCCATTTTCGGTTGCTACGGTGTGGTGTGGTGCCAAGGTGGTGCTGCTGGTATCTCCAGTGGGTAGGGGCCAGGCCAAGGTTGTTGCTAAATAGCCTACAATTCATAGGACAGTTCCACCCTCGAGGCCCAGTAAAGAACTATCTAGCCCAAAATGTCAGCAGTACTGAGGTTCAGAAACCTTAGGTTTGGGGTGCAACACTCAAAAACCTATCAGTGATATGTTAAAAAGAAAAAAAGAAAAGAAAAAGAGGTAAGAATCCAATAAAATCAGTAGCACAGTTTAGCCCATGTCAAATGCCACAGAAATGCATAAATACAATAATAAATAGTCACTTAGCCTTGAAAGCCGCCTGGCATTTGCTTTCCGAAGAGGACTCTTGAGCTACTGGGACGTGGCGGAGGGGTCATCTGAAGTCTCAGAGGAGAGCAGACTCTACTGTGCGTTGGAACAACAGGGGACCTACTCAGGGGATGTGCGTAGGCAGCAGGGGTGTGGATGTTGCGTGTGTTCCTATGAGGGTCTGTTTGGGGGCATCTGTTTTCTGCATAGTGCTTTGCGGGATAAAGTTGTGCATCAACAAACATACATTTGCTCATGTTCGAATCATTCCCTGATTAGCAATCACAATGGGGGAAATTCATGTTTTGAAAACAAGCTTTGTAGCAAAACTGAGTTTACTAAAACTATAGTTCATTATAGAAGAGATGCCTAACTCACAGAATTTCACCAACAGAAATGTTTCAGAGAATAAACTGGGGCCTGCTCAGTAACCCTCTTTCACATGCTGCTGTATAGTACAGGACTTTTCCATGACCCCGGAAAGTGGCCCATATTATTTATACTAAAGTCTATTTAAAATCCTGTACAATGTTGAAATATTTAAGGCTAAAATTACATGCAATTTGGCATTTGCTTCAAAATAATCCGGGCAGGGAAGCAAGTAGGAGGAGCTGAGAGGAAATAAGATTGACCATATGGAAACATGAGGCTTGGTTATCATCTTCTCTGGGCTGTGGCATAATCAAGAGAAAAAGAAGCGTTAATACAAAAAGTATGTATTAGCAGTGAATTTGCAAGCAGGTTCAAATAAATATCGAGTTTTGAAGAGCAATGCGTCTGTAAACATAGGGTTTGTGGGTTGCTAGTGAAATGAAACATCATGCTAAACCCGTGGACTGTGCCCAGGTGTTTGAAGCATGCTTGCTCTCCATGTTGATCTTAGTGGGAAATCTGGTGGGGCATAAAGAGGGTCAGTGGGGCGCATGGGAGGGCGCTAGAGTCTGACCTCCTTGGAAAGTCTGGTTTCCTTGAATGACCTTGGGCACCTTACTTCTCACTTGCAGAAATTACATTTCCCTTGGCTTTGTAAATATTGTATTGTCCTTCTAACGAAAAAAGGCGAGAAATTAAAAGAAAGGACAAAATGGATGCCTGTGATAACAAGAAACACAAATTAGAATAGAGCTGCAGAAGCTTCTAAGCAGTTTTGAGTCACTCTTCATAAAATGCGGTGAAAATGAGAAACACTTTCCTCAGAACGATGCACAGATAAGCTTGCCGTCTAGTCCGGGAGTTCACAGATCCTCTTAACACCCATCCAGGGTGGTGGGGTAAGAATTTAGATTAGAAGCCGTGCCAGTATTCAGTCTAAAACCGAAGGCCGGAGACAGGTCCTGTATGTTCACCAGGCTGCATACAGATCTATTTCCCCAGTTTAAACTGTTTCCTGTCTTCCAGTATCTTCCCCATTCTTCAAAGTGTCCCACCTCCAGGATGCCTTTCTTAGCCAATGGACTTTGCAAACTCACACTAACTCTTATCAGGATTGCTATTTTGGTCCTTGAGCACATACTCTCTTTGAATGCTTATCTCTAGATGCCTGTAGTCTCCCCTGTATCTGTGGGCGATTGGTTCCAGGACCCCCCCATGGACACAAAAATCTGCGGATGCTCAAGTCCCCTCTATTATATGGTGAAGGGTTTGCACATAACCTGTTTATAGCCTCCCATACATGTTAAATAATTTCTAGATAGCTTATGATACATAGTACAGTGTAAATGCTGTGGAAGTAGTTGTTTTACTATGTTGTTTGGGGAAAAAATGACAAGAAAAAAGTTATATATGTTCGGTACACAGTTTTCTATTTTTAGAATGTTTTCCATCAGTGGTTGTTGGAATCTGCAAAGGCCAACTATCTGCTCGTGTGCATTAGTGTGTGTGTGTGTGTGTGTGTGTGTGTGTGTTACCTATTTAAAAGTAGACTGCAAGGAATGTGAGAGCGAGACTTTCTCACACCTCCTGAGATATGCCACAGCATTGCCAGGAACACCAGCAGGAGACCTGTTGTTGTAAGGCAGGTGCCTGTGAAGTGCTTACTGGGTGGATGAATGGTTTCCTCCTTTTTTACTCCTTCCCCTAGCACTTTAAGCTCAGTATCTCTGTTCCTTTCATCTGGACCACTTTTCTCTGCCTTGACTTCTCAGGAAACTCCTAATCATGTTTTGAATCTTAACTCAGGAGCCCTCAGGAGAGTCTTCCATCCCCATTTTCTTCCCCTCTCTACCTCCCTCTCCCCCCTCTTCATCTCTTAGCCCCTGAAGATCTCTGTCAAGCACCCACATGCAGCACACCATGAGGCAGGAGCTTCCGTGGATGGAACACGGCACACTGCTGGGAACATGTGAGCTGGCAGAGTGTGGACACAGATGAAAAGGGTGTTGTGTATGCATTAATCTTTGTGCACATTCCTAATACACTGCTCACACCAGGATCCCCCAGAGTATGTTCACTTGCCTGAGCTATGTTTGAAGAAGAGAGTAAGTTGAAGGAAAGTAGTAAGAAGACATTGGCCACTTACTGTGGTTTTATGACAAACTTGGAAAGGTGGGTTTGTTCATCTAGTGAGGGCTTTCTTAGCCACAGGCTAGCATCTGGAAAAGCCAGGTCTGTTGGGACAAAGGCATCTCCAGGTCCACCACTCTTCCCAGGTGGCAGCTCCAGGAGGGCAGGAACAGGCCCTCTACCAGCTCGGTCCCACCCAGAGCAGGTGCTCAGGGATGATTGGCTGAACTGAATCCCACTGAGCTGAATTTACAATTTCTGTTCTATAGATGGCATTGTCTTCCTCAAAGAATGATGGTATCTGTTTTCTGGATTGGAAGGAAAGCAGGAAGATGGGGAGGAAGCCCCCGGGGCTCTCCTTGTCCCCAAGCACATGCCCAAGTGGTCCAGAGACCCCGTGGGACCCTGTCAGCTGCCTCCTGTGTCTTTTGTCCATTTACAGCCCAGCAGTCACACCCTTTTAGGGAAGTGCAAAGAACTTCCTTTGCCTCTAATGAAATTAACCAATGACACTCTTTGAGCCTCATCACCAGGAAGACTAGCTTCACTCCAGGGAGTAGTGATGATTCTTAACTAATGGAGGGTTCCTGAAAGAAAAGAAGAGCAAAACATCAAATCACACAGACGGAAAACCTGGCCCACCAGCATCTGCCAGAAAAGGCTGCAGGGTGGGGATGGAGTGGGTTGATCCACAGGCTTCTTCCCCAGGGAGGCTCTGAAGGTCTTTGTGTGAGAGGCGAGGGGTGTGGTGGAGGGAGGGGAACAAAGAAAGGAAAAGGGAAAGGCCAGGTTGCTTCCACTTTTCAAGGTAACACAGTTAAATGAATCCAGCTTTGAAATTGGCTCTAATCACTGGTGATTCATTTTGAGAAAAATCACAAAGAGCCTCTTTTTTCCCCCACACCAGTTTCCGCTTTAGGGATTTCCCAGGCTAAAGGGCAGCCCTGTTTGAGTCACTGGTTTTAAGAAAGAATAAGGTGAAACAGATCAACTATGTCCCTGAGGGCTGTTAATCCTGTGTTTACAAGAATTCCTTTAAGAATCTTCTATCTATGGTCAAATCTGGATTCTTCTAGGTCCTTTTACTATGGGGCTCCTCCTCCTGTTTTATACCCTGTCTTCACACTCTGTGTGGCTTAGAGGCTCTACTGAGAAAAGGGGACATATTGGAAGTATGAATAACCATTTTTGTTGCTCCCTGTGACTGGGGGTGATAAAGATCAGCTGTCCTCCAGGGAGCATGGCAGGGTATCTTTAATAGATTACACAGCAGTGTCAGTATCATTTCATTTTTATTTAATTGAAAAATTATAGTTACCATTTTTGATGCCTTATGTAGTCTAGGCACGTCCCATAACCATCTCTTTCTTTCTCCCAAGAAGCCAGTGAGCTAGGTTGTATCTCCCCACTGAGTTGTTCAGAACACCAAGGCCTGGTGAGGCACAGGGCCTGCTCCACCAGCACCTGGCCCAGGATGGTGGAGCTGGGATAGGAAGAGGTTTCCTCTGTTCCAAAGTATGCCTTTTCGTTCTCATTATTACCTTTCTAGAAACTGTAAAGAGAGGACTTAGAAAAGCCAAAGGGAGTAGGATTTAATGTAACAGTCACGTACACTAGGACTTTTCACAAGTACCTGTGACCTAGGACATATCTCTTGCTGCGAAGTAACTGAACAAACTCATATCTTAATTCAAATGAGCCAGCCAGGCACCCCGTGTCCCTTGGGATGTGCCTTCATGTCCCCCTCTTACCCTCCCATCAGATACCTTCAGTGCACCCTCACTTCACAATATTTGATTAATTTGTTAATGGTTGGGAAGAGGGTCTACTTACAGACCATGCTTACTTGCTTTATTTATTTGTTATTTAATTGCACTGTTTGCGCACACCAAACACACAGTGCTTGGGAATTACTCTCTCCCACGAGGATCTGGAAAATAAATTAATCACGATGGTGGGTTCTTTTTTGTCTTCCAATTCCAGGAGTTTCTTCTCTCACAATACTGGGAGTGAATGAGCCAGGCGAGGCAGTCCAGATGCAGAGAGAACAGACAGAGGAGCTGACATCTCCAGAAAGGGCAGATTAGAGGGAGCAGGGGAGGACTGTGGTCTCTCATGGCCCAGGGCATCGTGACCGCCATACCTGGAACTCATCATATGTCTGCCGATCTGTCGCTTTTATGGTCTGAGTATTGTTTTCAGGGCTTCATAAAAACCCACGAGTTATCATCTTTCCAGAAACAACCTCCTCACTCAAGGACTGTCTGAAATTGATTACTCAATTTAGCCATGATAAAAATAAAGTACAAGGCCTTCACGTTTCCTAATTACTGAAGGGGAGAATAACTCGGAGTTCCAGGAGCGGAGTGTGACCCACACTGTCTCCTATCATGTCCCGTTCACATTCGTCCTGACTGTTCTCTTGGAGGGACAGTTCTCTCCATGTGCGGCTGCACATGTCCTGCTATCCCCCCGCCCCGTGGCCACATACCAGGGCTAATGACCACCCTCTGGTGATGTTGTCCAGACCCTCTAAGGCTGCTCTCACTCTCCACTACATTCTTCAGCTGCTGGAAAAACCAGGCTAGCTTATAAAAAACGAGGAATCTGTAGCCTCCTTCAAGATCCCATCACCAAAGCGTGGTCTCCCTGGAAGGCTTCACATTCCTTGGATCCCCCCGCACTCTCCAACCAGAACAACGAGTCTGTGGCTTGGAGTGGAACTGAGTCCAGCAGCAGGGGCTGTCCTGTTAGCCCTCCCAATGCCAGAGGGCAGAACCAAAACCTGTGGGTTAAAATCATTGGCCTGATGTCATAAGTCTAATTCAACAAAAATCATCAGGCTGGCACCGGACAGACTTTGAGGCTTTCATAAGAGTGCTTTAGCCGTCATTGAAGCTTCAATTTTTTGAGTGATGGGTAAAGTTGGAGGCCAAGTACTTCCCGTATCAGGAGCAGTAGATGGCAGCATGGAGAGCCAGAGGGAATGGTAACGTGACTGGCTGCGAGGAGAGCCATGTAGAGTCACGGGCTACGCCTGGCTAAAACGCGAAGTCGGCTTTGCCAACCGTAAATGAGTGTGAGCGTTTAATCGGTCTGGTGAAGCCAGATCTGGGCCCTTGCCTGTAATTGCAGCATTCTGGGAGGCTGAGGCAGGAGTAGGAGGGAAAATTTGGCCTACCTGGCCAAATTAGTGAGAATCTGTTGCAAAATTTGAAAATATAAATACATAAAAAACAAAGGGGCTGGGGACGTATCACAGTGCAAAGGCCCTAATCTTAAGCCCCAGTGCAACATACATACATACATACGTACGTACATACATACATACATACATATATACAGTGTTGGTTCACACAGACACTTACATGGGGAACCTCAAGGAAAACACATTTTTCTTTGCTCCAGGGTTTTCATTTCTTGAAGGTACAAATAAAACACCCATCTCACAAGATGGTGGAAATGGTATCATCTAGGCCAAGGTTCAAAACAGTGGCACGAGTGACATTGGAGCTGGAGAATTCCTTGTTGGGGTGGGAAGGGCAGCAATCTGGTGACTCTAGGATGCTGAGCAGAGTCCCTGGCCTCTACCACTATGTGCACATCTTCAGAAATGACCCTAGTTAGTGCCTAATGTCTGCTGGGAAGCAGCAGCATCCCCAGCCCTCATACAGGGGTAGGCACACGGCAAGCACTCAAGAGAGCTTATTACTGGTCACCCCTTTCTGCCCTTCCTTTCCATGATCTCTTTCCTTCACTCCTTTCCATGCAACGCCACCTCAGTTCTCTGTTCCTTCACTCTGTACCGCAGCTCTGGCCAGCCATGTGGCCCCCCCGCTCACCCCAGCTAAGCCTCCTCTGGCTGAGCGTGGGGTGCTTGCCTTCTGTCCCAACTGCTTGGGAGGCTCAGGCAGGAGGATTATAATACCCAGGGGTTTAGGGCCAGCCTAGGCAGCATAACAAGACTCTTGTCTAGAAAAGCAAAAGCAAAACCAACTAAAACCACCCATGAGGAGGGAAACTGACAAATGCATTTACAGCGAGTATTTTCATTGCAATCTGGATGCATCACCCTGCACCAGGGACGCCACCTCTGAAGGGCTAAGTAAGGGACAAGCTGGCATTTTAGAGAAGTCTCCTCCCTACCCTCTCAGAAGACAGTCTATACAAATAGTTATGTGAGACACGCAGTTATAAGACAAGAATCGGTGGTTCCCAATGTGTGTTCTCTGGAACCCCAGTTCTAAAGGATGTAAGTATATACTAAGAGCTCAGTAATTAAATAAAATTGAGAGATTCTGGGTTGACTATTGTTAAGTCTCTACTTCTCGGGCCTTCTCAGAGCCTTTAAGATACAAGCATATACCGTGACTATTCACGAAGGGATATGGTTTGCAGTTTTTTTATAAGCTTATTTTTATAATACCAGTTTTTATAGGCTAGGGTTCAGCAAACTATGGTGTATGAGCCAAATCTGGCTTACCACCTATTTTTCAAACGAATTTTGTTGGAACACCACCAGGCCTACTCATGTACGTAACTGTCTGGCTGCCTTCATACATGGTAAGTTGAATCACTGAGACAGAGACACTGCCAACCTCCAAAGCCCAGATTTCACTGTTTGCCTCTCAAAGAATGAGTGTGTTGATCTACCAGAGCCTGCTCGCTCCATGCTATACATACTGGGAAACACTAGCTTGAAGAAGATTAACATCGGAAAGGGCTTTAAAGAGCCCTGACCTGGTAAGCCAGAATATCCCTCGGGAAGGCCCCGGAGCTGGTACTTAAACACGTCCCCCACCAGCTCGTATGCACAGTGGGACTGAGTACTCCTGACCTAATTCACTGCCAGGTCAGTATCTGAATCTCTCTTCAGGTCTCCTCAGTGTGACCATTCAGGCCCCTTCTTCGCACCACCAGGGTGGAGAGCTTACTACTTCCTGTACTGCCCTTTCTGGTCTTGGTCTGTACTAATTACCGGAAGGCCTAGGAATGTCTACCCATTGCCTTCCATCCCTAGCTAGTGTTAGCCATGCAGTGTATTTAAGCAGGAAGGCAGAGGCAAGATGACGCTCCCAAACCTGTATTTTGCCCTTCTCTTGCTCCTGGATGGCTCAGAAAACTGTCTCTGCTTCTCCTAGCAAAGTTAAGCTCGTCCTGCCAACTACTCCTAAAGCATACCGGTGGCTTCTCTGTTTTAGCTTTCTGACATTTATGTGGTTTGGCGCTGTGAATGGACATTTGATGAAGTTAGATAAGCCCAAAGTGCTATGCTAGCCAGCCTCAGTTGGCAGCGGGCCCTCGGGTAAGTTACTTTGCCTCAGGATTCTGTTTTCTCATCTGTAAAAAGGGTACCATAAGAGCACCTCGCTGGGATAACAGTGCCACGGCTTAGCTGAGAAACCACCAGCGCAGGCCTTGGCACAAAGCCCAGTTCCCAGTGTGCTTTCATCAGTGTCAGCAAGAAATCAGGTGAGGCTACGCCCAGCCAGGGGAAGCTTCCCAGGAAGGGGCCACCTATAAGTCGGATACCTTTGAATCCCCAATCCTGCAACATAGTGAATGCTGAAAGAGAAAAGATTTATTAGAGGAATGATTCGAGACCAAAGGAGGGCCGATGAAGCAGTGGTCAAGAGCAAGGGGGCAGGAAGGTCACCTGCCTGGCTCCGCCTCGTCCCTTTCCACCTATGGCGTCATGTGTAGTCTTAGGAGAGAGCTTGGCTTTTCTGCAGCTTCGTCTCCTCCGTCTCCTTCGAGGTGAAACGGAGCCCCTCCCGGGACAATTGTGAGTGTTAAATAAGCTCATGCAGGCCAAGCCTTAGCATATTAAAATAAAATCTCCATACAGGCGTTGTTACAACAATTATTACTACAGTATGGATAGCATTCCCTCAGAGTGGTTCATTGTTGCCGGGATAATAGATTCGCCTGGAAAAAATGCTCCCCTCCCCACTTTTGACTCATGAAGTCTTCTGTCTTTGTTTTTCTACTTCTTGTCCATAGATCCCTTTGGAAACACATTGCCAGAGGGAATAGTTTTGGAACTAGACTAACAGAAGTCCATGCAAATCCACCAGAGTTGTACACACAGTAAGCCCTGCAGCTACACTAAGCTGAGCACAGCTAACAGTTCCTTCCATGCCATAAACCAGACAGCCCTCTCTCCCTGGTTGTTTGTACCAGGTTAGGTGCGGACTTAATTGACTCCTAAACAAGGAAATGACAGTATAAAAAGGAGATGGAGGAACATCTTGTGTTTGAACCAAATAAAAGAGAAATCATAAATACCAGGGCTCTGAGACATCAACACTGATCCTCGGAAGGCTCTGTAGACTGGGCTCTTTAATCCCTTGGTGATTTGGCCTTGATTACCTCCCTCAGACAGGAGGCTCTGGCCAAAACTGAGCACCTGGAGTGCCTCTCACACTTGCTTCTGAAGAGATCAAGTAAGTTGTATGCTGAATGATGCTAAACGTTCTCCTCCTCCCTTTGGGAACCAGGCACTATCCCAGGCCCTGGGACACCAACATCGAATAAAGAATCACATTCGTACCCGGGACATTTCAGTGAATGCTGCTATGAATCAAAGGCTCCAGGCACCCTGATGTCATTGTCAAGCTATCAGCTCACAAGCAGAACAGGGGACTTTTCTACCAGTGATAAAATTGATGGAGCTTGGATGACCAGGCGGAAGTTCTGTGGGGGAAGGAAACAGGTGATTGGTTTGCAGAGTGACACAGACAGGAACAGCATGTGTCAAGTCCCTGTGGAAGTGCAGAACACGCTGTGTTAGAGGAACTGAAAGAAGTCCTGAGCAAAAAGCGTGACACAGCATGGAGCTGTGGGGAAGAGGCAGGCAGACACCCTAAAAAGTATGGTCTCTGTGGTAAGAGCAGAGAGAGGGCATTACTGTACAGTAGTTCAGTAGAGTGATAGAATTTACATTTGAAAAAAAAGATCAGAAAGGACTCTCTTAAAGAGATCAGCTGGGAGGCTATTACATGGATCTGGCAGTCTGGTGGTGCTGGCATAGACTTCATGGGCTGTGAAATGAAGATCACGGCTGAGCGATCTGAGATACGGACCTGAAAGGAGACACCACCACTGGGTCTGAATGTAGGAAATGCACAGCTCCACATCTTTAAGAAATGATGGAACTTACAGACTTCCAAGATTATTCAATCTGACTGGGCAACGGTAATGACCTTTACAAATCCATGCTGCCATATGACAAGTTTATCTTAATAATGGAGTATGGTAGCTCTGGGGGCTTTACCCAAGCATCAGGGTCAAGAGTGGGGAGCTGGCTCAGATCTCAGCTCAGTCACTTCCTAGACAGTGACTAACAGTGACCTCTGTCCTGACCCTCAGTGTTCTCATCAGTGCACGGGACACGAGGACTCTGTCTTATAGGGTTGGCATGGAGTGAGGAGGAGGAGAGAGGAAGATTCGGTACTGATCGTGTGTATAAACTGCCTAATACTGGTGTACCTATGTGTTAACTAATTAATAAAACACTCTGTAACAGGAACAGACACGAGCGAAAAACAAAGGTGAATTTCTGAGGATAAGAGAGTTGAACTACATCCTCACTCATAACCCAGGATAAAGATCGGATTGACTGGCACGGGGTCTGGTGAATCAGACCCTTTAAAATCACAGAAGGAAAGCTAAAAATTATCGGGAAATGTACTTTTTTGGATGACAGCCTTCAGAAAGAACACATTTTATGCTGTGGGCCAGTAATATACTTTGCTATTTGATTAAGTTTCACAAAAAAAATAAAAAAAAAAAATCTAGTCCTGACTCACTAAAATGATTTCCTGACCCCAGGTCACACTTCACAGTTTGGAGAACACAGGTTTAGAGTTCACAGGCGAGTTTCTGCCTCGCCCCTGGAGTTCGTTCCCACGCCACAAGGAGCTCCTACCCTTCCAGACTGCTCCTCTGTGAGCTCCTCACTCCTCCCCTACCTCCCTGCATGCATTTTCAGGCTGCCATGGTCCTTCTTCCCCTTTTCCCCCCTCCTAACTTCATACCCAAGAGACTCAGTTAAGCAGTGCAGCTTTATACTCCTGATGAGGCACAGGGGCCACTGAGGAGCAAAATCAGCATCTCTTCAAATTAACCAACTGCCCTGTGCCTGGTGCTGAGCAAACCTCAGGAGGAAGAGTGGACTGCTCCAGCCCCCAAAATCTTGGAGGCTGGGCAGGTGTGTGGTGTGGGAGTTAGCAGGGCACACAATCTTCAGTGAGAAGCCTCAGGCTCCTGAACAGAGGCACAGGTGAGCAGACCTTTGCCCTGTGCAAAAGAAGCGTCCTTACTGATAGAACGAGGCTCCATCTGCCCCAGGAGAGGAAGGGCCCAGACGTCCTCCTTCAACCCTTATGAAGTAGCTATCTGCTCTCCAAGTGCACCCTCAAGTGTGACCTGTACACACAGGTAGGTCTCATACTATACAGGGACTGAATTCCAGCAGGCAGGAGGCAGAATCAGTCTTGTTTCCGCTCAGCTCTTTCAAGTTAGAATGGATATGGAAGACGGAAATGGGAGAGAAACTAACATCCGTGAGTGTACACAGCCTGCTAACATGGGAACTACGACTGTGGGAACTTGCTGAGAGCCAGAAGTACCACGTTGCGACTTTCTCTCTGTCACTGACTGGCTTTTGACTCTGAATAGTCTCTTTATCTCCCGAGCTGCTTTTCCCTCACTGGAAGATAGGATGAATAATAATATCCATGGACTACGATTTCCAGGAGTATTAAATATGAGATAAAGCCCTCAGGACAATCCCAGGCACGTCACAAGCCCTTAATAAATATGAGCTAGAAGTATTATTTTTAACACTCGGTACAGCATAATTGGGGGTGGGGGAGGAAGGAGCAGTCATCTAGAACAGTTTTTCCACAGTTAAGCCAGAAGGACATAGTTTCCTAGTGAGAAAATGCCAGTAAGTTAGGCCCTGACAGCGCCTGAACAGTCAGAGATGTAATCTGGGGGCCTTCCTGTTATGCTAATGAGGAAACACTACTTAGCTGGGGGTCACCTATTAGCACTGCAGATTCTGTTTGTCAGTTGACTCACAGGTCTCAACTTTGAAGGGGATGCCTCTGATAGCAGCCATCTGCCCCGTGGGACCTCCCAGGAGCAGAAAATCCGAGCCTGCCTCCTAGGCTTTTATTTTATTTTATTATTATTATTATTATTATTATTATTTTTTGGTGGTGCCGGGGATCGAACTCAGGCCCTTGTGCTTACAAGGCAAGCACTCTAATCACTGAGCTAAATCCCCAGCCTATTTTATTATTTTTGTGTGTGTGTGTCTGAGGAACCGTTTATTAATGTCATTTTAAAAAGTTAGTAAAACCACAAGAAATATTTTCAGAGAATCACCAGTTTCAAGGACAAGCATGATGGTGGATTTTCTGAAGTTAATAAAATCAACTCACTATTCCTTTATAGCAGTATAAAAGTTTAGAATAGGGAAAATACTCAGAACTCTTCTTAGTAATTCTAATACCTTTGTGTATCAAAAACAACAAAATGTCGGGTATGTTTAATAGCTTGTGTCTGTTGAATACAGCCCTTATTTAAGCGAACAAAATGGGATTTTTCTTCTCCATATATTTCCCAAACTTTTTTTTTTTTTTTTAAATAGCAAACTTGGGATCTTCTGCAGGGCCAGGCAACCAGTCTCCCATCCTCCCACCCCTGAGTTTCCCACAATCCTCTGCTTGACCTGTTGTGAGGAGAAAGCATCCCTCTGGGCTCTAACTTGTTCTAGTGCTAATCAGTCCCTAGGGCCTCATGACAGACCATACTCTACTCCCTGGAGACTGGCCTGCACCAAGCTCTCCTTTCTCGGAGTTCTTACAGGAAAATTTTAGCATCTAGAATAGTGCTGGCCAACAAAAATATAAACTGAGGGAGACACATCATTTTACATTTTTTAGTGATTTTACTAGAGAAAGTAAAAGAAAAAATAAAATAGACTTTAAGAATATACAGAGGCTCATCACAAAATATGGTGTGCATTTAAATTAAAAAATGTATTACAGGAGAAAACACATTGTTATTAATTCCTCTCAAAATACACCCCCCACCCCTGTGCCACTTCGAACACACTTATCCCATTGCTCTTGCTACTTTCTGAAGCAGTTCTGGAAGACTCTTTTGGGAGTGTCTTTAAGAGGTGTGATCAAAATAGAGTGAATGCTGCTGTTCAATGCCACCCAATAGAAAGGCAAGCTTATATAAACGTTACAGTGTGTCCTAATCCACCTTATTCACTCACCAGAGTCAAAATGACTGTGAAAGGTAAACGTTTTGAATTGATGCAGGTCACTGAGGCAGCCATGACGGGCAATTAAAGATACCAAAGAGGACTTTTAAAACTATGTCAGAAAGTGGCAAGAATGATGGGATAAGTATGTGCAAAGTGGGGAGGAATATTTTGAGGGGGATTAATGGCAATGTGACTTTTACTGTAATAATATTTTAAAATTTAAATATTCACTGTATTTTTTCAATCATACCTTATATTTCAAAATATTCTTTGCTCTCAGATGTGGACTTTGCCCTCCAAGCACACCCCAGTTTGGACTAGCCACATTTTCTGGGCTCAACAGTCATTTGTAGGGGATTGTGAGATCTTAATACAAGAAAAAAAAAACCCACACTAATTTTTTACACTGATTACATGCCAGAATGACAATACTTTGGATATATTCAGCTAAATAAAATATATTGTTCCTTTGGGTATTCTCTGGATTTTTGGGGGACCTGTCCTGATTCTTTTGCTAAAAAAACATAGGCTTTAGTTCTCCTCTACCCACAACTAGGTCTGTCTCCAGGGAGACAGCCAAGTGGTCAGAGGAGCAAGAAAGAAGTGCACAGGGACCCTGCCTCTCCCTCTCTTCGGAGCCTTGTTCCTCTGGCCAGAGAGCAAGCACCTCTCCATCAAAGTTCCAGGCGTCTGCCAACCTCTGCTGTGGTTTTCACTGGCCAGGATTGCAGCTTCTGCAGTGGAGTTGGGGTAGGAGGGGAAGAAAAAGCAAAAGAAAAGCCACAGCCAGTGCATCGCCCCCACTCTCTGTCCTGCAGAGCCTCTCCTTCCCACAGCTCGGACTAGAAGCAGGGACTTCTCCTGGAGCTCTTTCTCTCTGAGACTCATGTGGCAAGCAGGAGTCAGGTTGCCTTTGAACCCAGCCTAGGAGACACAGAAGGGAAGGCCTGGAAACTCAGGCACTCGGAACTCTGCTTTCCTTCTGGAAGCCACCTGCTACCACTTACTTTTTGGAGCTCTTGATTAAGTTCCTGGCCTTCCATTCAGGGTGCTTTGGTTGTGCTCAGTAGGAGGAACAGGGTAGAGCGGTAGAATGTGCTTACTCCATCCTCACTAGAACCAGAATTCGCAGGAAATGGTTTTTCGGTGACTTGTACTTGCATTTAGCCTCTGTGATGCTTGATCATCCCCAAATGTGTACGCAGAAGCTTTAGGTCAGAGGAATTAGAACACCATGTTTCTGCCCATGCCCGATATGCATTACATTCATACTCATGTGCTTTGAATGCAGCCTGACTGCTTTTCACACTGAGAACAGTCACAAAATCACAAAGGGATCTCGGCGTTTGTCCTTGAGTCAGGAATGAAATGGGATACGAGGATAATGGAGAATCGTGCGTGTGTGTGAGGTTTGAACACCCGTTAGTCCATGTTATAGACTCCATCACACAAATGTTTGATTAGTGGTGTAGATTATCTTTGTGTCTTAGACCGCGACTTTGTAATCGGCCAACTCGACTAGGCAGCTGTTGGGTTTATCTGTGTGGAGTCACCGATGTTCATTCTAATGGCCCCGAGTTTTCTCTTATGGTAGATTTTGAAATTAAGTAATTAAGGGTATAATTGTGGACAAGATACATGTCCATTTTTATGGGTCAACTAATTTCCCAGTTTAGTTCCCAAAAAGGAAACGGTCCGCCATCCTAAGGTTGAATGGCTGGGCCAGCCTTTCCTTTGCAGTGTGTGCCCAAATACGCAGGGCTGATAACACACTGATAAGGATGAGCTAAATTCCAGAAACTGTTGTGAATTCATCTGGTGGTTAAAAGCGTCCGAAAGCAAGAGGTACTGGATATTTGCATGGTAAGATGCACTACACAGAACGTTTTTATCCAACTGACTACTCGTTTGTGTAGTCACCACTCATTAAATCGCTATGTTGGCATTTGGCTAGACAGTCTCATACTGGTAACTTGTAAGTCATTCTAGGTGTGCTTCAACCAGACCTTATACATAAAAGTATTACCTGAACGGAGATAGTGAGCTCTGTACAAAGATACACTGTTGAGTTTTCAAATTTTAAAAAAACCCTCTAAAATGTTTTCCATTTTATAAACATTAAAACTGCACACATATTTTTGGAGACTTTCAGATACTAAGTGTAAGGGACAAGGAGCTTTGGCTTTGGAATTAGAAACACCTAGTTTGAAATCCTTGAAGTTAATTTAAACTTCAGATTTATCATCTGTAGCTTTTAGATGACACGAACGACTAGGTTAAAGGACTGTGACTAAGTATATGTGATCTGATGCAGCGTAAGTTCCTTAGCAGAATTAAGCATGTGGTAAGGTCTCAGTATCTACATATCACAAATGCGCCTCAAGTTTCGAGATCACACCACAATAAATCTCTTATAAATTGAAATATCAGCTGGAAATGTCCTAGTTACTGAACTTCACAGCTTAGCCATGAAATATGCTCAACTGGACAAAATCATCTAACAAAAATTATTTCAAAGTAAAGCTTGAATATCACACATATACACACAAATGCGCACTTTGTAGGCATGTTGAAATACAAAAACACAATATTCAAAAAACTCTAACACAGGACACTCTGCAAAGAGTCAGCTTTAGCCCGCTCCAGCCCCCTGTGATGGCGTGGCTGCCTGGGAACCGCAGCTTTGTCACTGCCCGGCCTCACTAAGAGCAAAGACTGCATCAGTAGCCCAAAACAGAGCAAAAGCCAAACTCCCAACTCAAAGCATGGCTCTGACTGAGTGTGAATCGCTTTGACACCATCATAAAGTTGAAAACTAATCCATAAGCATAGTAAGTCAGCTCAATCATTATGTAATGCATGGTTTATTTGTATGGCATATAAAATGAATTATTTCTAAGTGGTTGATATTGTGCCAGATACATGAGTTGGTTCTATTACCTATGATGTTTAAGAAAAATGATTACATGAAGGAAAAAAGCTATTTGGGATCATGCCAGTGTTAAATATTTGAATTTTTGAGTTTTCACAACTCTTATTCCCTAAAGGAAATAATTTCAATATTCATACTAATTTCTGGGGTTACCTTGTTTTTTTTGGGGGGGGTTATCTTTATCACTTACTAAGGACCCACAATATGTGGCTGAGGATCTATAGAACCCATGTGATATGCAGTTCCTGCTTTCAGAGTTTGTCTGCTAAAATGACAAGATGTACATTTAGAGGGAGTCTTTGGGAATGAAGATTGTGTCAGTATTAGCCTTTCATTTAAGTGAGCAGAAAGCAAAGCAGAGGTGTTCAGTAGTCCACTATCACTGTAGCAAACAGCATGGTTGTTTGCTAAGCACCTTTGGAGGCTGAGCTCTCTTTTGGGTATTTTCACATCTAGTTCACACAATAGAATGTATTAGGACTTCCATTTCACCTTAGTGGCCAATGGGGGCTTAGAAACAGGGAGTAACTTACACAAAGGACCAGGGCCAAAGCCCAGATTTAAACCGAGGACTTCCTGTGTTTTAGGTATTACCATTATCCACAATCCAGATGCAGGCCAAGCCTGTAGAGTCCCTGAGCAGACAGCGTGGTAGGCCTCGGTCTTGTTTGACCTACAATCACAGGTCAACCCTAACTTGAACTATTTCTAATAAATGCCTACACTAAAGAAAAACAGAACTTAGGTCCCACCAATCAGAAGCAGCAAACAAACCTATAATTGCATAACTTGGGACTTTCTGATGGAACAGACCAAATGAAACAACTGGACGACCGTAACCAAGTATTTGCTTTTCTTTTCTTCTGCATCTGACCCAGCAGAGACTCCCTCTTGTGTTCTCCTTGGGTAGCCTTCCTAACTACTTCTGACTTGGAGTTGCCCAATTTGTGGATCGCTGTCTGCTCAAATAATCTCTTTAAAATGTTATTGTGCCTCACTTTACCTTCTTCAGCACCCTGGACTTAGCCTCAGAATCCTTCTTAGCTGTGTCCCAAAGCACAGGTCTCTACTACATGACCATAATTAACACTTGACATCTGTTTGACATCTCCGCAGCACAACTTGTTTACAACTCTATTAATAGCACACGTGACACTGTGTTTTAATGATCTGCTTCCCCTTGCATTTACCATGCTATATTTTGAGATGTCAGTGATAGGACTGTTCATTTTCTTAAATTTAATACACTATACATATTATACTACCTAACACAAGAGGTACCTCGTAGAAGTTTTGTTGGATTGACTATAACTCAATACTTTTAGTTTAAAAGTACAAATACCAGAAAGGCTAACATTCATTGAGAACTGACTCTGCCATGAATTGAGCTAAGCAGTTTTATATATATTAACTTGTCTAACAAATTAATAATCCCATGAGATAAGGATCTTACTCCCATTTAGGAAAAATTTGCTGAAATTCAGAAAGCTTCAGTGGTTTATACAAAGTCATAGGACTCAGCCCGAGCATTCCGATGAGTAAAACTACACATTTACCCGCTGCACTGCTTCTAACAAGAAACCCACATACAGTATACTTTTTATTTTGTAGTATGTTCTTACTACTGCTTCCCAGAACTACAGGCTTCCTAGAACTTTTCCAGGGGCTCCCTGAGATTTATCCTAAACCATTCCCAGGTAACCATCGAGTGGTCTCATTGCTCCTCCTCAAGTCCACAAAAAGTTGGTGACAAATGAATCAATGTCCTGGACAAGTCTTCTCCTTGGCTACAGTGAGGATGTGGCACAAAGGGGAATACGACATATTCCCTATCAGCAGAGTACTCACAGTCTGCTCTGTCTTGGAGAGGCAGTCACATAATGACAAGCAGGTTGCCTTGGAGAGAAGCAGGTGATGCTTGGGTGAATGGGTTGCCTGAGGGAATCTTGGGCAACGAGAAGAATCATCTTGGAGGGGAGGAAGGAAGGACACATGACAGAAGAAGCATGCACAGTGTTATGCTTTGCAGTATAAATGAAGGCGCTAAAGAGACCTACCTGCTGATCTCAAAGTCCTCAGTGTGTGTCTTTTATCTCTCTCTAAAAATGCTCCGGCACCTTCCAAAGAGAACTCCAGTAGGTTGTCCCCTGAATATGGGAGTCCCAGACTTTGGGCACACCACTGTATGTATACTTTCTACACTGACATATGGAAATGTTCTTCCGTTTATTTATTATTTTAATGCAGTGATTGATCATGGCTGTTGAAGGGGATCAGGAGTTTTTGAGCATTTCAGCACACTTTTACATACCCTGAGGGCCTACCTTCTGAAATCAATGAATGCCTCTTGGAGCGCATTCTTTCAGAACTGAGACCTTCACAAAGAGGCACACAACTCCCCCCCCCCCGTTCCCTATGAAAGACATTACTCAAGTGTCCTCAAGTGACGGATGGCCTAATAATCTGCAAAAACGTGCTCCTTACACTCTGAGGTCAGCCCTGTTTCACTTAAGACTTTGCATTCACACAAGTACCATCTGGAGCCCACATCCTCTGTCTCAAGCTTCAAATAAATCCTGATTTACCTCAGAAATGTTTGCCAAGACCCTGCTAGCTAGAAAAATTGCTGATTTCTCCCCTTTGAGATATGCCCTTGCAACAGATGCCACATGATGGGCACTCAATAAATGACTACCTGCTGGCATAAGCTTCAGGATGCCTCAAAAGATACTTGCTGGAGAACAAAGGTTGGGCAACTGTGGCTGCTTCTCTTTTTGGGGAGAGGAGGAGAAAGAAGATCTGGCAAAACTACAGAATTGTTTTTTGGTGGGAAGCGGGAGCACCCAAATCAGAGTTAAAGCTGCACAGGCTGCATCCACATTCTGACTCAATACCACTGTAGTTTCCTACCAGACACACTGTTAGGGTTCAGAATTTACCCGTCAGAGACACACCATGATCTGACGGGGTGTGTGTGTAGAAGAAGAATGCATGGAAACTTGAAGATGGATTGCAAATCCTGAAAGGATCATGTGCTATTGTGCTCCTTGAGAATCCCTAAGCAGGCTTTGGTCGGGTTCTCCACAGCTGCTAATGGCATGTCTGAAGCTAACACCTTGAAAAGGGAAGCAGGCCTTAGTGCTTATGTGTTCTCCGTGGGACAAAAACCAAGGTGCATATACGATTTCTCCAAAAATTCCAAGGTGTTATCCAGTCCTGTTCCTGGGTCTAATGTACTTTGTAAAATGCCTTAAGCATTTGCACTAAGCCTTGGAGAAAAGCAGTGAAGCGAATCCAGCTGCTTTTTCTTTGTGCCAGCCAACTTATCCACAGATGGTCGGAACACCGATCAGCTTGCCAGGACTGGAAATGGGCCACTCCTGTACTTTGGGCTGACTTCCCCCAAGAGCAGGAAAGCATCCTTTTCCTCTCTGCGGGGAGAGTCAACTAGTTTTAACTCCTTTTCAAGCTTGATTCATATTTTTTTAGATCAATTCCTGGCAGGAGGAGGGCTCTACACACATTTTTTTCCAGAAACAAGGAAATGAGTAACTCCCAAGTATTGGGCCAAGAAGGAAACCTGGAACTTTAGCAGGTTTTCTTTACACTTTTGGGGGGAAATAATTCTATAAGCTTCATTAAATCACCAATAATTCCATTATTTAGCAGTAACTTTTTTACTTTTTAGAATCTAGTCTTAAATATTTTAAAAGTTAAATTGGTATAATGATGCATAAAAGTTTAAGGAATATATTTTGTTAATAAGGATCTTGTGACTATTTTTCCTATACACTCAATTTCAAAATATTTCCAAAAATTTGATACTTGAAGGTCACCTAATTATTCACATAATCACTTTTGAGAGACATATTAATCAACCCAGAACATACATCATGGTGGTTAATAGGGAAGACTCCAGTCAGAAAGAAAGACCTGAGTTTCAATTCTGGTTCTCCCAAGAAACAACTGAATTAGCGCAAGCATTATGTGAAGTAATAATGTGATAACACTTAGCAAGTGCTGCTATGCAGCAGGCTATTTGCACAGGGCCTTACATGTACCGTTTCACTTAATCCTTACAGCCCTATGCAGATGGCACTCTTATAATTCCTACTTGCGGATGAATATGCAGAGGCTTTGGAGGATGTTTAGGGCTTACTGAAGCTCACAAAACAAGCATAAGACCTTGATCTGGCCCACTTTGCAGACTGGATTCCCACTCTTTCACTTGACCCCTGGGAAATCTGGTCCCGCTGGTGAGTTTCCGGAAGCTTGGCTCCTTCCCATCCCAGTGTCAATGTGGCCTAGCCCCACACGGCCCTCCTCCTGACCAGTCATATGTCCCTCTCAATACCACTTGCTCCACGAAGCTTCCCAGTTCTCCTAAGACACTCTCGGGCAGCCTACATTTTCATTTAGAGCACTTCTGAGAGTAGAGATTCATTCTTTTTATACCCTGAGATCAGTACTTGCCTCTCTTTGCTTGACCGAGGCTCCATGAGGGCCCATCTATATCACACTCCCACCATGTAGGAATGACTGACTCATTAGAGACACATCCTTCTCAATATAGTCACTTCTTACCAACTCATTTCTATCACTCTGGCTTTCAGCATGACAAAGAGGAAGAACAAGATACGGGTGAAACTGCTCAATTGAATTGCAGGACTTTGGGTGAGTAACTCAGTAAAAAGAGGGGCTTCGAAAGTCTTCTCCATCCTGTGTCTCTGTGGGGACAGAGCTTGCATCTACACAAGACATTTTTGCCAAGAAATATGTGGGAGGTTGTGGTACCAATGCTACTGCATTCAAACTCCTTCAACAACTGGAAGCTTCAGGCCCAGGGAAGTGTAGACAAATAAACAAATGTTTGTTGGAGGAGCCAGGCAAATGGGTCATAAAGCTTGTTATTCTCAAATGCATTGATTCTACGATTTGCTGTTGTTAAAAAAAAAAAATGAAAAAGCCACCATTACCCCCATGTCCAAGGCCAAATAACAGAAATGCTGCCACAAACCTTGATTTGGACTTTTATAATGCATTTTAGCACACTGGAGAAGCCAAGAGGTCCTACGGAGGGAGAAAATTGATTTATTCAGTTCTATCTAAGTTTATTTTGCATGCTTAGCTGTGGAATGGCTGTCTTAGATTAGATTGTGCCTGAGATAAAGATTTAAGTGCAAGCGGTTTTACTTGGGAGGTGAATTTATAGAAAGCATTAGAAGTGGAGACAGGAAGTGAGATTAGAATGGAGGCCAACCAAGTCTGGTGGCATTAGCGAGCAGATTTACCTCTGTGCACAACTAGTACTCAGTCTTGCCAGGGACAGCTGGGAAGAAGAGGCCTCCATGGTGTCCATCTAAAGCATAAGGAAGCTGGATATTTATCCACCAACTCTAATCCAGTCAGAGTAAACGGAAGGCTTCTTTTGGGGAAAGAAATGAATTCTCTTGCACCCCACCCTGTCTGCATGGCACCCAGAGAATTACACCTAAGAGTGGCAGGTGCTTGTAACACAGCCAGGGAGCCACTTGCTGTACCTGAGCACTAGGGATTCTGGGAAGGGTGGATATACACCACAATGTCTTTTGCACACACATCCCCTCAACAATTTTGTTTCCATGCAGGATTCCCAGTACCACCCAGTGGAAGTAGTACTTGAAGAAGAAAACTTGGATAGCAGAATGTCCTGGGATATCTGAGCAGTTACATTAATTCTAAGAAGTTATTATTTAACTGGACACATAGAGCCAACAGTATGCTATAGCTGGTAAAATTATGAAAGGAATTCCTGTAAATGTCACCAAATACCAAACATATAAATCTCAAGGCTCAGCAGAAATAGCCTTGGAATATCATGACATGTGGGATGTTACATCAAAGAGGCTTCGATGGTTCCAAACTTAAAGGCAGGTCTAGCTTAGTCTGTGAAAGAGGAAGTCATCTTTCCCACAGCCAGCAGCAGAGAGGATGGCATCCTTGCTGAGCCCCAGGGGCAGTGAGGGCCGCGTCTTGCAGACTGATGGTGATGGACAGGACTCTGCTCTTGGGGAACTTCCATTCTAGTGGAACAAGAGAATATAATATCAGCAATCCCATGGAGAAAGTATCTGCGGAAAATAACTGCAGTGGTAGGGTTATGAAGCCATCAAATGGGATGATAAAGCAGAGAGCAGCTAGGCGAGAATTACTGTAGTTGAAGTGATTCAGAATAAGATCTTGGAGAAGGTTAAATAGGAACTCTCACCTCCTTGACACAATGGGACAAAGAAGCGTGGCTCAGAATGGAAAACAGCAAGTGCAAAGGCCTTGTGATGACAAGTCTTGAGCATTTGAGGAATTGAGCAGGCCCTGGAGTATCTATCATGAGTGACAGGCAGAGTCAGACTTGAAAAGGTTGGTGAGGAAGGCTGCAGCCAGAACTTGTTGGGTAGAAATTTGGTATATTCCTTCCTCCATGTCCTTGTTCCTAAGAAAATAGCTCCATGGATCAGCTAAGAAACTTTTTAACATCAAAGGATGTTCCCAAAATGTGCCTGGATTTTGGAACAACCTTGAAATGTCTCCATGAAGTCAGGCTAACAGTCTGATTCTGTTCTTTAGCAGCTCCTACCAAGATCTCAAGTGGCCTCACAGATTAAAACTAGTCCCTAAATTCTGCATGCCAACCTGCTCTTCAAAGCCTGGGCTATTCCAGTTCTAAAAGGCAGTAGTTCAAACAAACAGGACACACCCTCGCTATGGTGTATTTGTTGGGAGAAGGTGGGCTGAGGATACATATGACTCTGATAATGGGGAGCCACAGCTCAGACCTTCCAAACATCCTCAGAGTGGTCCTCCTTTGGCTTCTAGATTCCCAGTGGGGCAGCCACAAGGTACCACCTAGTGGCCTATGAAGACACTAGTGAAAATTCAATTCATGTGGTATGCAAATGATACCACCTGTGGATATTGGATTTCATGAGCATTAAATGGGTTAATACATATGGACAGGATAGTGGTACTTGTACTGCTGCAATAGGGTAATTATCTGTGATTGCACCAGCTGTGATCAGGGGCGCAGGCTCTCCTGGGCAAATTCTGGCTGTTTATACTGTAGGTGAGTGGACAATGTGGACATGGAGGGCAGTGTGGGCCCCAAAGTGTAGCATGTTCTGGGTGCCGGGCTTTTTATTTTTTTACTTTAGTTAGTTTCAGCTGAGATTCTGGTGCTTGCAAGTGAAATAATTTTGAGCAACCATCTACATATAACTACCACGCCTATTGTGTATTTATCCTCCACGCCCATTGTGTATTTATCCTCCTGGTCTTTTTTCTTTAATTTTCTCCACATATTTTTAAAATGAAAAAGGTCTTCCTAAACACATTTTATTACTTTTTTCCTTTCTGATCCTGTTACAGAGTTTACTGCCAGTGGTTAGCATCTAGATTTTTCCTAGAGAGGATGAAGGACTCCTGCTGTCCTTCCCTGCTCTGCCTGCCCTCTGCCCCCCAGGAAGGGATTTTGAGGGGTAGGAAACTCTCTCACGACATTCACCCATTGTGAGCTCCTTCTACACCGCTGGGCCAGAGACCTCGGCTTTGACAGAGACTCTGCCCTTAGGTCAGCTTGGACTCCTGCCTGGTCTTTCAAAGCACTTTCCGTTTAAAGTCTCCAAATCCAGTGTTTTCCATAAACATCTTATGGCTTTTTTTAAAGTGGAAAGAAATCAAGGATGGGCATATTGTTTATTACTGGCGATCTAGAGAGACATGACATGAGGAATAGTTTAGAAGAGATGCACAGAACACATGCCGATTTGGAGTGTAGCTGCAAGTTTAAGCTGCCGAAATGACCTTTGGGAATTACATCCCTGATCTCTGAGGGTCATCTGAGGTGCAGAGCCCTTGCCTGGTTGGTGTGATGGAAAAACACCAGCTATAGAGCATTTGCTAGCAATTATGGCACCTGCTTGCTCTGCTTATGGTTCGAAAACAACCATGAAGTTTGTTTCGCTAATCTCTCACCTAGATTTTCGAATTATTTGTTTTTATTATCTTAGAGATAAACCAGGAAGAAAAATCCAATATTGACAGGGGGCTCCAATTAACTTTGGATGTGGACACCACATTTAATTTAATAAAAACCAAAGCAGATCTCGCTGGAAGTTCTAATGGGGGAATGTGTTTACAGTGAAGGAAGTACCACCTCAGAAAACAAACATGGGCCTGGAAACCAATGGTGTGGGCCATACCCACCACTCCATGATTTGCTGGGTGACCCGGAGCAAATCACTTTGTCTTCTTGGAGTCTAACTTCCTCTTCTGCCTGTTAGTAAGCACTTCAGAGGCTGTGAGGAAGAGCAAGGGAGATAATATGCTTTATAGTGCTTACATGTTTTTATCTATATGATGTACTATCACGCCATTCTAATAGTAGACAATGTTCTCCAGAGTCTGCAGAATGCTCTGAGCACTGGGGACGAGGCCACAGATTCCCAGTTGCCTGAAACGTTTTTGTTAGGCAACAGGGCTGAAAACCTTTATTACGATAAGCAATGATGCCTGAGTCTTAGGGTCAATTAGACAGATGTGTACAGAAATGACAGTAACATCCTTAGACTTGCCATGTTTGAGCCCTTTCACTGCCTTGGATGCCGATCCAAAGCCTCCACAGGTACTAACTATGTAATAATCAAGAGGTTGTAGGAGGAAGGGACTGTTATTCTCTTTACCCGAGAGTTGAGGAGACAGAGGAATGAAGCGATGAAGTGTCTTGCCTTCAAACCCAGCTAGCGAGCGCCCAGGCGGGGCTGGTCCAGGCAGTCTGGCTCCAGGGCCTGTGCTCAGAGTTCCTGCCCCACAAGGCCTCTAGCCACTCACACTCACCGAGTGCTTCCTGTGTGCACTTCACTTTTCTAAGTGCTTACATTCACGACTCTATATAGCTCTTTCAGCATTTCTACATTAGACTTACCACTTAGTTAAGACAAGGAAAAGGAGGCCCTATTGTCTCTCAGTGCATTTTATATCACTGTAATAAAATCCCCGAAGACAGGCAGTTTATATGAATAGAAGCTCACGCAGCCCACAGTTCTGGAGGCTGCAAGTCTGAGAGTGGGGCGTTGGCACGGGCCCAACATGTGATGAGAGGCTTCTTGCTGCACCGCGACATGGCAGAGGGCATCACATACAAGGCAGGGCAAGTGTGCCAGGTGCATTTCTGTTCCTCTTTTCACAAAGCACTAATCCCAGCAGGTGGAGGGGCACCTTCAAGACCTCATCTAACCCTAAACATCTCCAAAGGCCTTGCCTCCAAGTACTGGTATATGCATTTGGGGGTTAACTTTCCAACTTACAAACTTCCGGGGGACATATTCAAACCCTAACAACAATTAAATTTGATTTCAGATAATGAAAAATAGCTTTATGATAAGTATGTTCCACTGATTGTTTATCCAGAATCAAAATTAAAATTTACTGGGAATCCTGTATTTTCCTGGCGACCTGATCCTTGGATGATAAGATGGAAACTAGTCCAGTTTCTATTGCGAAGGGAAACTTAGAAAAAGATAACTTCTATCACTAATTGTTATTTTTGGATCATCTTGACATTTGTTTTCAATTACTCCTTTAGTTCAACTAAATTCAGAAGCTGTATGCATGAAAAGGATAATTATGATATTAATATCTTAAAATACTACTTCTATATCGCTTTCACAAAGATTGGATTATCTAGAGTCTCATGATAATCTGATAAAATAAACATGCTCATTTAATTAATGAGAAACCCAAGCCTTAGAACCATTAAATAATATGCCCAGAGGCACAAAAGTAAAACCACCAATTAGAGCACACATTTTAGCCTCTAGTGAGTATGAAAGCCATGCTATTGCAAATTAGGTTTTAAAATGAAGAAATCATTAGTCAAGGTAAAAGTCTGGAGCCTAACCCCAATTTTCATTCATGGCAAGATGTACCTAAAACTTAAGGCACAATCACCTGGAACAGTAAAACTAGTCAGTGTCCAAAAAAAAAGACAGAAGGAGAAATCATTTTCAAAATCACTATGACATTTAGCAATAGGATATTTACACATACTTGCTCTATTCACGGGCACCAGTGATATTTCTACAGTGCTACAATTCTTGTTTGTGTACTTTATAATTTCCATTTATCAAGTTTTATTCAGACACTTTGGTAAGAACTGGACCATTGTAAAAATAAACAAGAAGTGAAATTCCTATTATGTAGAAAGGAAAACTGAGACTCTGAAAATTAAACCAATTACTTGCAAGTCTATTTCCAGCTAGAAAGCGATGCTGCTGAACCTGTACTGTAGTCTTATGTGACTTTCCAACCTGTCACATAAGGACACATACATGACACATATACTACTATGCTCCTTTCTGGTGGTATTGCGGACATTATTAGCTTATGGAGCTCTTTTTCTCTGAGTAGAAATTACTGCAGAATCTTTCTAGGTACATACTGCTCTGGGCAGGCACTGCTGGCTGGTTGTAGATGACAGTCATTGTCCTATTACCTCCTCCCGCACAACATCCTCATCTTAATGGAGACAGTGAAGACTCTAGTCAATTGTGCATGCCAGGTGATCAGTGCTACTTTACGAGTGCTGCTGGTTAAGTCCCCAAAACTGAATTCACCTGAGATGTAATGGCTCAGAGGCGGCAGCCAAACTTCCACTTGTAAAAAGACAGACAAGGTGCTTTGTGGCAAACCCAGAGCTCTCTGCCACCAAGCCAGTTATAGAGCCACCTTTTCCAAAGTCTTGGAGTGAACATGATGGTCAGCTGCCTCCCACAAGAAGAAAAGTACAGAATACTTGCTGCCAGCCACAAGGCCTCAGGCTGCCTCCTGTTGGAGGGTGGCTGCCTGGTTAGGGCTCTCTCACACATGGCGGGGCTGGGCAGGGGTGGGCAGTCCCTGGGATCCTGATGAGGTACAGACTCTGGAGGGCCATTAGCCTGGCTCCTGAGTCTGCACACCCAGCCCATTTGGTTCACCTCTTTGTGCCCCCAGGACCCCCACCAGCCTCCCTTTACTCTAGTCCACAGAGAATGATGCTTTCCTCTTTCTCTTTCTCAGGAGAAGAATTTCAGGGCTGCAGGGACACACCCTAGACATTGCTGGGAAAGTTCAGAAGGAGACCATGAACTGGGCGAGGAACAAGCAAAATCAAAATTAGAACAGGAGCTAAAAAAATACATCATTATTCTTTGAGTTTACCCATTTCTAAGAGAATAGGCCTTGTAGGCCTCATGAATAGGACTCTTAAATTATATGAGGTCCGTCTTACCTTGAATCCATTTTTCAGGGTCAAAACACATCTCGAGAGAAGAGAAATAAATATGCAGAGTCCAAGACAAAGCAGGACTGAAAGGAGCGTGGGAAGGTGCTCACAGTGTAGAGTTCACTGGCAGGACACCCATCAGAGGATGGGGAACAGGTTCTCAGTCTAGCATAGACGGAAACCTTGGAGGGAACCAGTGCTACACAAGACGCAATCAAATAGATGGTGAGTGCTGAAATTAAACAAAATTATTACAGTAAAAGATACATTGCCATTGATCTCCCTGAAAATTCTTCCCCTGCTTTTGAACACATGTATCTCATCACTCTTGCTACTTTCTGAAGCCGTTATTGAAGTCCTCTTTCTTGAGTGTCCTTAAGATATATGCTCAAAAATACAATGAATACTGCTGCCATCCAATGGAAAGGCAGGCTCGTGAAAGCGTTAAGGTGGGTCCTCAACCACTATATTCAATGCATTTGGCACTGTGTGACGTCTGGCTCTTCTCCAGAGTCAAAATGATGGTGAAAAGTAAATGTTTTGAATCAGTTCAGGACTTGAGGCAGCCATAACAGTATAACTAAAGACACTCATTAAAGAGGACTTCCAGAACTGCTTCAGAAAGTGGCCAGAACGATGGGATAAGTATGTTCAAATCAAGGGGGAATATTTTGAAGAGAATTAATGGCAATGCATCTTTTACTGTAATAAAACATTCAGCATATTTCTAATCATACCAAAACGCTAATCCAAAGAGTGAGGGGGTGGTTTCTGGACTCTGACTTGGCCTGACACTAAGAATTTAGATTCTGAAGTCCAACTACTGCAGACCAAATTCTAGTTCGACTCTTACTAGCTGTATGGTACCAGGCAAGTCACATAAATTCACTAAGACTCAACTCCATCACTTATAAAATGGGGAGATTAATAATAACTGCCCCATACTACTGTTTTGAGAATTATGTGAGATAATTTGGCACCTAAATAACTCAGTAAATGTGGGTTATCGCTATTATCCAAATATTTCCATATCACAGAGATTTTTTTAAAGTTACAGAACATTATTAAATTACCTTGTAGAAATTTCTTAGTGCATATATACACACTCACAAAAAGAAAAAAAAAGTAAGAGCCTTGAAAGACAAAGACTCAAAAGTCTTAACCATAGGGGACAGAAATGATTTTGAATCTTTTGTTTATATTTCAATCCTTTGCTATTTATCCTTATAACGAGCATATATTATTTTTAGAAGGAAATGAATATGAAACTATAAAAGGTACAAATCACACACTTCTGACCTTGCAGCATGGGATGCCTAAAAGAGACCATGCTGGCAAGGACAAGATGCTCTCTGTCAACACAATCCCAAGAGACAGAAAAGAAAATAATAAGAATGCTTGGTGAAAAGAATGCAAATGAAACTGAAGAAGGGGACAGAAAGTTGTGGTGATACATACTGGGTCAAAAGGTGTAGAGTGTGAGGTGACAACATGGTGCTTAATTTTTACATGCCAAGAGTAGAGTGACCCAGGTCCCATCATTTTAATGGGATAAAGCACTGAGTGCTGTCTGCCGCGAAGGCAATGCTTACTTCTCTGTCCATAGCTGTGCCTGGTCTATACTTCAAGTGGTAGAAATTTGCAAAAATAAAAAATTCTCAAACCTTAACGGTCAGGAGAGCTTGGAGTGAAGTCTTTCAAGTCCCAAATAAAAACACCTTCCAAAGCAGACTGATATATCCTGCAAAATTGTCTTTCAAAATGGATGGAGAGAGAAGATCTTTCCATTATAAAGAGTACCTAATGAAATTCATGACCACCAAACCAGCACTCAAAAAAATTCTCAAGGACATCCTAGAAAGAGACAATGTTGTTGCTAACTATGCCAAACAGCCCAAGAGAATAATACATCCAATAGCACTAGTAGTTAAGTAGCAGTGAAGGAAAGGGAATACACAAAGGAAAATAATATGCTGACAGGAACAAGTCAATATATTTCAGTAATAACTCAATATAACTGGTCTCAAGTCCTCAATCAAAAGACACAGCTTGGCAGAATGAATCAAGAAATAAAATCCAGTAATATGCTGAATACAAGAAATACACTTAAACCAAAAAGAAATTCACAGACTAAAATCAAAGAATGGAAAACAATACTCCATGCACTGGGAAATCCAAAACAAGCAGGAGTAGCTATCCTATTTTCAAATTGGTCTTTAAGCCAAAACTGATCAGAAGAGGCAAAGAAGTTTACTAGATATTGGTTAAGTGAATAAGTCAACAGAAAGAGATAACAATTATAAACATATATGCAATGGCACATCCAACTTCATAAAACAATCACTACTAGACATAAAATATGGGATAGACATCAATACAGTGGGAGATCTCAATATGGTAAAAAAAGAAGCAGCAAGATATATCGTGTACAGGTGTAAGTGTTTCAAGTTCTAAAAGGAAACAACTTCAAACCACACTGTTATATCCTGTAAAATTATCATTCAAAATTGAGGAAGAAAGAAGACATTTGCATGATAAAGAAAACCTAAACAAGTTCATTAACACCAAACCAACACTACAAAAAACTCTCAAAGATATTTTAGAGACAATGAAGCTAACAATGCCAAAAAGTCCAATAAAATGAATATATCAGCTAGGGCTAGCAATTAAGTAGAAGGAAAAGAAAGCAAAACAGCAACAGAAAATTAATACAATGACAGGAATAAGTCAATATCTGTCAATTATAACTATCCAATTATAACTATCAATGTAAATGGGCTCAAGTCATCATTCGAAAGACCCAGACCAGCAGAATGGATCAAGAAACAAAATCCCATAGTATGCTGTATACAAGAAACACATTTAACACAAAAGCAAATTCATAGACTAAAAATCAAAGGATGGAAAACAATATTCTATACAAGGGAAACCGAAAAACAAGCAGGAGTAGGTAGCCTATTTTCAGACAAAGTGGACTTCAAGCCAAAACTGATCAAAAGAGACAAAGAAGGATATTACATATTGGGTAAGAGAAAATTCAAAGTGAAGAGATAACAATTATAAACATATCTATATCGAGCCCTGGTGCATGAAACTTCATAAAACAAACTCTTATTGATATAAACAATGAGCTAAACATCAGTACAGTCATAGTGGGGGATCTCAATAACTCACTATCAAAATAGACAGGTCAACTTAACAAAAAAGTAACAAAGAAATATCAGAGTTTAACCAAACCTTCAAACAAGTGGACTTAATAGGTATATACACAGTGTTCTACCCAGTGACAACAGAATACACCTTCTTTGGCCACACGTGGTACTTTCTTCAAAAGAGACCATGTGCTACCTAATAAAGCATGCCTGAGTAAACACAAAATAATTGAAATCTTAGCATTCATACTATCAAATCACAGTGCAATGAAACTAGAAATCAGTAGCAAAAGAAACTATGAGCACATATGGAAACTAAACAACATAATCAATAGGTCATAGAGAAAATTAAGAAAGAAATGACAATTCCTAGAATTAAATGACAATGCCAGTACAATACACCATAACTTGGGGCTAGGGATTTAACTCAAATGGTAGAGCACTTACCTAGTGAGTGCAAGGCCCTGAGTTCGATCCCCAGCAACAATCTCCCTCCCAACCAAACATACCAGAACTTATGAGATATAACAAAAACAGTCTTATGAGGGAAATTTATAGCAGTGAACACCCACATCAGAAAAACAGAACAAACTCGAATAAATAACCTAATGATGCATTTCAAGGTCTTAGAAAAACAAGAACAATCCAAACTCAGAGTTTGTACAAGGAAAAAAAATTAAAGATCAGAGTAGAAATTACTGAAATGGAGACTAAAAAAAAAGATAAAAAATGAAGAGCTGGTTCTTTGAAAGAGTATATAAAACAGATAAACCCTTAGTCAACCTTACAAAAGAAAAGACACAAATTAAGGAAATTTGAAACAAAAACAGTGAAATCACAATTGGACTTTGCTGAGATCCAGAAAATTACTAGCAACTACTTCATAAACATGTATACAAACAATTAGAGAACTCATAAAAAATGAAAGATTAAGAGCTCAGTCTACAAGAACTTCAGGGAAGGTCTCACACCAATACTTCTCAAACTTTTTAGTAAAATCGAGAGGAAAGGAGTACTTCCAAGTCATTCTTGGAAGCTAACATTATCCTGATCCCCAAACCAGACAAGGATCCAAGCAAATTTCTCTAATGCACATACATGCAAAATCCTTAACAAGATGCTGGCAAACAGAGTGCAACAGATCATCAAAAAGATCATACACCATGACCAAGTAGGCTTCATCCAAGGGATGCAAGAATCGTTCAACATGTGCAAGCCAATAAATGTAATTTATCACATAATCAGAAGGAAGGACAAAAATCATACGGTCATCTCAACAGATGCAGAAAAGGCTTTTGACAAAATCCAACACCAATTCATGGTAAAAAAAAAAAATGAAGAACATTGATATAAAAAGAGCTTATCTCTATCTGACAAAAGCCATTATGAGCATCCTACTGCCAATATCAGATTAAATGGGAAACACTGAATGCATTCCCTCCAAAATCAGGAATAAGACAGATATCCATTATCACTACTACTGTTCAACATAGTCCTTGAAACATTACGCAGAGCAATCAGGCAAGAGAAATAAATAAAAGAGAAAATATCATTCTTTGCAGATGACATGGTCCTTTTACTTACAGTACCTCAAAAACTCTACCAAAAGACTCCTGGAACCGATAACCAAATCCAGCAGTGTAACAGGATACAAAGTAAATACAAAAAATCAATAACATTCCTATATATTAATAATGAACTCACAGAAAAACAAATTAGGAAAACAATACCATTCACAATAGCATAAAAAAGTCAGTACTCAGGTATTAACCTAACTAAGGAAGAGAAAGAACTTTATAATGAAAAGTACATCACTCTAAAGAAGGAAATCCAGGAGGACACAGAAAATGGAAAGATACCCTGTTCCTGGATAGGCAGAACCAATATAATAAAAATGGCTATGCTTCCAAAACTGATATACAGATTTAACCAATCCCAATCCAAACACCGACAGCATTTATCACAGATTTAGAGAAAGCAACTCTAAAATTTATATGGAATCAGAAGAGACCCCAAATAGAAAAAGCAATCCTACATAACAAAAGAAAAGCAAGAGGCATCGCAATCCCAGGTTTCGAGTTATACATAAAGCTAGTGTAATAAAAAGAGCACAGTACTGGCACAAACACAGACATGTGGACCAATGGAGCAGAAACACTCCCAGGCCCATTTAGCTGTTTGATCTTTGACAAAGGAGCAAAAACATACACTGGAAGAAAGCCTCTTTAACAATGGTGTTGGAAAAACTAGCTTTCTACTTGGAGGAAACTGAGCCTAGACCCATATGTTAAAATGGAAACACTTAACCTGCTGGAAGACAAAATATGTAAAACTCTTGAAGATGTAGGAAAGGCAAGGACTTTCTGAACAGAACCCCAGTGGCCCAAAGAATCGTGCCAAGAATCAGGAAATGGGATCGTATAAAATTAAAAATCTTCTGCACAGCAAAGGAAACAACCAACAGAGTGAAAAGGCAACCTAGAAAATGGGAAAAAAATTTACCAGCAATTCCTCAGATAGAGGATTAATACCTAGACTATATAAAGAACTCAAAAATATTAGACCCTCAAATAACACACCCAAGCAAAATATGGCCAACTGAAATGAATAGATACTTCTCAGAAGAAGTACAAATGGCCAATAAATACATAAAAAAGTTTGACATTTCTGCCTATTAGAGAAATGCAAATTAAAACAGCACTGAAATTTTATCTTACTCCAGAAAGCATGACCATCATCAAGAAATCAAATAACAAATGCTGGCAAAGATACAGGGGGAGAAAGGAGTACTTCTAACCATTGTTGGTTAAAACTGAAACTAGTACAAACGCTATGGAAATCAGTATGGAGATTGCTAAGAAAACCAGAAATAGAAATTCCATTTAGCATAGCTATTCTCCTTCTAAGAATCTTCCCAAAGACTTAGACATTACAATGATATATGTGTACACATGTTTATAGCAGCACAAATCATAATAGCTAAATCTTGGAGGCAGCCTGTATGTCCATCAACAGTTGAATGGACAAAGAAAATGTGGTGATTACATGCAATGGAGTACTACTCTGTGATAAAGAAGGGTAAACTTGAGTCATTCATAGGACAACAAATGTGCCTTGAGACCATTATGTTAAGTGAAATAAATCGGACACACAGCTTAAATATTGCATGGTTTCTCTTATATGAGAATACCGAAATATAAATAAAGAGCAAAATAAAAGATAATAGCATGTAGGGAAATAGATCATCTGCACATGGGAAGGGGATCAGGAGATGCAGAGAGGGGGAAGAAGAGAAGGGAAAGAAGATGGAAATAAAGTAAGATGTGTTATGTACATGTGCCAACCCTTTAAAAAGAGTGTAATCATTAGATATTGCAAACACGTACTAACAAACAATAAAAATTAAAGTAAATAAAAAAATAAAAATTTCTCTTGAAGGGAATGTGGGAGCCCATGTGCTAAGTGAATAAAATTTGTAGAGCCACTTTTGAAGCAATCTGAACAACAGCAATTAGTTGTGAGAAATATGATGACAGGCTTAGTGATGGCGTGAGGCTCTGAGTTTATCGTTCAATCCATGAAACTGATTTCAAGTGAATGAAGAGGGAGTAAGGAATTTGCTGCAATAGTCTGGGTGCAACAAATATACAAAGTGTAACTTTTCAGCTAATATTTGATGCAAAAAGGTAACTTGCTTGCATACATTTCATAAGAGGCTGTTGGCAAGGCAGGGTGCATCTGAGCTTGCCTTACCTGCGTTTCAACTTCTGCTCAAACCTAGGCTCAAGGTTCCTAGGTGACTCTGGGCTGGAGGAAGCACTCTCCAGGTGGCATGTTTATGGGGCTCTGTGCTACTGTTGGCGAAATCCTCAGTTCCTGTCTCATAGGCTTTTCCACAGGGTTGCTCATGTGTCCTCCAGCATGGCCACTGGATTTGGGCAAAGCACGTCTCTAAAAGACTAGGGTGTGGTGGCACACATTTATAATTCTAGAACTCTAGGAGGCTGAGGCAGGAGAACTGCAAGATGCAGCCCAGCCTGGGCAATTTAGAGATGTAGCACGAACTTATCTCAAAATAAAAAATAAGGGCCTGGGGATTTAGCTCAGTGATTAGAGTGCTTGCCTTTCAAGCACAAGGCCCCGAGTTCGATCTCTGGCACCAAAAAAAAAAAAAAAAAAAAAAAAAAAAAAAAAAAAAAAAAAAAAAAAAAAAAAAAAAAAAAAAAAAAAAAGAAAAAAAGAAGAAAAAAAAAAAAAAGAAAAAGGGCTGGGGATGTAACTCAGTGTGAAGGCTCTGGGTTCAATCCTTAGTACCACTAACTAACTAGCTAACTAACTAACTATATAGGTTCAGGATAGGTGCTTTTATGACCTAGCCGTGGAGTCGCACAGTGGCCTGGGAAGTCAGCAGAGACCAGCCCTGATGCTGTGAGAACCACTAAGGAGGGGAGGATTACCGGTGCCTTAGCGCTCGTGTGTGCCTGCAGTTTCCACAGCATGTATCAGAAGCAGCGTTGCTCAGGGTTGATACACTTGGCAGAGGTTATCACAGCCTGGGTGATGAGCTGGAAGTCTGAAATAACCCTAAGACCAGAGTTAGTCCTGTTTTGAGAAAAGCCCTGTTTTGGCCTCTAACATGTCTGGGATCTGTTTTCCAGTGAATTCTAAGATGGAACACTTTCCTATAATTCTCATGGGTCAGATCTGAGAGTGCCATGAGGACTAGAGCTAGCCAGAGAGTGTCATGGACAGGATATTAAACTGAGCATATCTAGAGAAGTGGGTGTGGGGGGGAGCTGCAGGTAGAGGCACAGTGTGTGCAAAGGCTGTGAGGTAGCAATGTAATAGAGAACTCTCCACTTCCACTCTTTTTTTTTTTTAAACCGAGAACATGTATTGGTACCTTTTACATACAATGGTCACATTCATGACATTTATTTTGTACCTGTAATGATGCATCTTGGTTCTCCCCCCTCTTCCCCACCCTTCTCCTCTGTTCCCTCCCTCTCTATTTACAGCAGGTTTATTCATAATTTTCCATATTTTTCCTTTCCCTTTTCTTTCCTTTGTTGCCTTTCTGCTTTTTCCCTTCTTTCTTTCTAGTACTCCTCTCTTTTGTATATTATCTTCTTTTTATACAATATTTATTACACCTCTTTGCCTTTATTTACAGTTATGGTTTCTCATATCAGAGAAACAATTCGATGTGTATTCACGAGTGTCTGAATTATTTCACTTAAAAGTATGCTCTCAAGGAACATCCATTTATATATGAATGACTCTAGTTTATCCTTTTTATGGCAGTGTAGTACTCCATTGTGTAAAAAATCACATTTCCTTTAGTCATTCATTGGTTGTTGGGCATTTAGGTTGTTTCCAAGACTTAGCTATTACAAATTGTGTTGCTATGAACATGGTTGTGCATACATCCCTGTGGTATGACAATTTTAATTCTTCTGGGAAGATCCCCAGTAGGAGGATAGCTGGGTCAAATGGAACCTCTAATTGTAGTTTTTTGAGGAATCTCCATATTGATTTCCACAGTGGCTGGACCAGTCTGCATTCCCACCAACAGTGGAGGGAGAACTCTCCACTCTTTACTCCCGATGACTGGGATTTACTGACTCAATGCTTGATTACAGAGAGAAAAGTCTTAGACATTTAAAACCAAATTATTTCTTCTTTCAGCTTGAGATAGAGACAAGCAAATTATTTGTTTTCTGGATAGTCAATACATCAAAGTAAAGTTGTGGAACCTGGCTCAGAACAGAACTTCTCTTATATCTCATAGAATAGGAAAAACATCAGAATTAGTACAGAAAAAATTAAGCTGAGGATTTTATTACTAAAAGTTCTGGTTGCTTTTACTGCCCAGATGAAACAGAACCATTCAAGTATATTTTGAGGTAGGTACTGAGATCTCATGACTGTTGACACCGCAGCTGTCACCATCTACAGGGAAGCAGTCACGGGAGGTTCTCGGCTATCTGTGTGGACACCCAACTTTGTTCTTTCTCTGTGCTCTGAAATAACCTCAGACATAAAAATTACAAACGAACCCAAGCAAAACCACGTGATAGTCCCTTTAAGATAAACCTAGCTGAGTTTAGCTAGAAGTTACCTGCAGGTCCAGGAATGAGGCTCTGGGGTGCACTCTTAGAGGTAGAGCCCCGTGTGTGCTGTCTACGCTCCCATTTGTGCAGCAATGAGTCACTATCACCTGCAAAGCTAGACATGTAGCTTCGCTTCGGGTGCCAGAAAGGCGAGGTACCAGTTGGCCGGCGCTTAAGATGAGCAGGGTAAAAATGCTTAATTTACAGGTTTAATTAAGCACAAAAACTCCCAGATGGAAAACATGTCCCCCAGCCACCACTCACCACTCTTTAAGATGTCTCTCCCGAACTTCATCCCAAAGAGCCTGTGTATGTTGGAGAACTAATTCTTAGTGATTTGTGTAAAGCACCAATTTGTTCCAAGTCAGAAAATCTATTTAATGAGGACCAATGCAAAAAAAAAACCCCAAAAAACAAAAACAAAAACAAATAACTTCCAAGCCTCACTCAGGCCGAACCTCTAAAACAGACTCCTTGAAGGTCATTTATGTTAAGCCCGTCTCTTGTCCCACCTGTCTCTCTCTGGCTTCCAGGAGGCACAGGAGAGGGGAGGTAGCGAAAACCCGGCCTCAGAGGCTTCCTGGGAACACAATGATTACAGACACTGTACACCAGACTCGGTTCCCTCTGCCCAGCCCTGCACCCCGCTTGAGCTCCTCTAGCCAAGAAACCTGACTCTGTTTTCATAATGTTCCAGGCATGCATAACAAAGAGCAGTTCTTTCTGCCCCTATAGTTCAGAGGAGACCCCACTGCCTAGCTGAAAAGTTAGAGTTTCACCTCTTTGTCTTGGGGAAACAGAGCAGCCAGAGAGAAAATAATAGGATAAGCTCATACATCACCTTTCCAGAAATAAAGGAAAGAGTGAATAATCGATGTGACTTCATACTTTTAAAACTATCTCTTTATGAAGGAGATAGATACATATATATCCTCAATCAGCATATTCACTGAGTTCTCAGGGTATGGATGGATTGGCTTATAAATTACTTCAAGATCCCTTTAGTGTCTGCATTTTCAACTCTAATTATGTTTCAAGTCCTGAAGCCCAATTTTCTCAATTTTAATGAAATGTGAACAAACGTGACTCCCATGACAGAGCGACGAAGTGTGGCTCTGCTCTTGGAGACAAGGGGTGCTGACTAGATGAGCTGCCAGCTTCACAGCATGAGGCTGAAAATTCAGGGTTTAACACCTTGACACTGAGCAAAGAGGGAGCACATTTTATTGTGAAGGAAACAGCAAGTATCTTTTCTAACAATAAAAAAGGACATTTTTGTTATGAACGAGAGAGTTTTCAGTTTCTCTAAAGGGATCGTTCAGGGGCATGTTGCTCAACAGATTATATTACCTAGATGAGACTGCCGTCTAGTAGACCAGAACTGTTTTTAATTTGATGTTCTGCATTGTCAGTATGCAATAAATTGTTAGCACCATTATTCGACCTGTGATAAGAAGTCAAGTACAGATCTTCTTCTGTTATCTGCATTCAGTGGTTGCTGCCTTGAACCCAGTCCTAATGGCTAGAGGCAGCTCCTTTTGAAAGGACTTTCATGTTTGAGTCTGCTTATTTCCATATGCCACCCGTTAAAAGACTTCTGTTTGCTTTTTATTTTTCCATTGAATTTCTCCCATATTTTGGAGCCTCGGCACCAATGTCCACCCTTACCTTAAACCAGGATTTTTAGAATTTTGCGAATTTGTTCTTGTAGAGAAGATAATGACATCCGGAAAGGCACTGTGACTGTCCTGTTTGCTCAGCACACCTCCTTTCATTATAAAAGAATCCCCTTTGATTTGGGAAATACCATTTCCCTGGCTTCAATCCTTTGGTGTTAATGGGAGTTTAACACACCCGGCTGTTTACCTGTGTGAGCAAGTGACCCAGCTGGGCCAATCATTCACCAGTGACTGGCCCAAGGCATCCACACACAGTCAGCACAGGCCAAAAAGCATCCTGTTGGGAGTCAATACTCAAGTTTCCCCTTGGACTCTGGGGATGAAACCGGTAGGATGTGAGCCTGGGAGCTGCCATCTCACCTGCCCCTGGCTATGGGAGGAAGGTGGGAGGAGAAAATGGAACCAACATGCACAAGGAGGCAGAACCGAGAGAGAAAGAGAGAGGATGCTAAGTCTCATCTCTGGTACTGTTCATTCAGCTCTTCCTTCAAATGTATGAACTATCAGGAGATTCTTCCAATTGTTCATCTCCCTTATTCCTTTGCTGGATTTCTGTCACTTGCTGATTAATTCTGGCTCTAATTGCATTAAGAGGTACCTTACATAGTGACCTGCATAGAGTAGATACCTAATGTATGTGGATACATTAAAGGGCTACTGTTTTTATTTTGTAAGAAGGGACTTTAGAAAGCATTAGAGGCAATTCTAAATTGGTTGCCTGAATTTTATTGTTATTCATAAAGATACTCCTTCAGGTCTACTGACACTTAAGAGATCAAAGACATAGATCTGTGCTGTCTGATAGAAATATGACTTGAGTCACATACATAATTTTAAATCTTCTAGTAGCTATGTTTTTAAAAGTAAAAAGAAACCATTGAAATAAATTTTATTTACCTAATAGTAAGCATTATCATTTACACTGTAATTGATGTAAAATTATTCATGGAATATTTTTACACTCCACCCCTTTATTTTTTGGTGCTGGGGATCGAAATCAAGGCTTTGCACTTGCTAGTTAAGCACTTTACCACTTGAGCTATATCCCAAGCCCTACATACTCCCCTTTTTAAAACAAAAACGCAGGTCGAACATCCCTAATCCCAAAAAATCCAAAATCTGAAACACTTCAAACTCCAAAATGTTTTGAGCATCATGTCGGCTCATGTTGAATTTTGGATTTTTTAATTAGGAATGCTCAACCGGTAACATTTATGCAAATATAACAAAATCTGAAAAACTCCACCGTCTGAAATACTTTAGTCCCAAGCATTTTGGATAAGTGGCACTTAACTAGAATGAAGTCTTCAGAATCCAGGAGGTATTTTTATTTATGGTTCGCCTCGATTTGGACTAACCACAGTTTAATGCTCAATAGCCACACACAGCCAGTGGCTACCCTCCTGGATGGTACAGCCACATTCCCTGGATTTATTATTGGTTTCACCACTAACTAGTTCTATGACCTTGGGGGACCTACCTAATTGACACGGGCCTTGGTTTACTCATCCATAGAGAGGGGATAACAATCATTCCTTCATCAAAGGGGGGTAAGGATATGAAGATGTGCAGGTTAGATGGAGATTCTATCTACACCAGACCATATTCTAGGGGAAAGCAATGAACAACTCACTGGTATAAGTACAAACAGAATGCTATCAGAAAGTACTAAGAAGACAATTACTAGGTTATTGAGGAAACAAGCAATAATTATGCAAGGACAGGGAGAAGGGAACTATGTAGGGCTATCAGGGAGGGCCTCTCTGAGGAGTCCTTGAGTTAATTACCCTTTAGTTTAGCAGTGAAATGGAGTCAGCCACATCACCATCCAGAGTAGGAGACCAGGCCTGATGTTCCAGGTACCCCATAACTCTCTTCCAGAGGGAAAATACAGAAATAAGTGTCATGGTGGACACTTCTAGATTATAACCCACCAGCCAGCGGCCAGAACCAAATCATTTTCATTTTGATGAAGTGGTGGCAACAGCTGTTTAGTGTCCTGCATACTTCTCTCAGGCAGCCGCCCATCTGTGTCACTCCTCTCCAGAGAGAATTAAAGAGAGAAAACAAACTTTATTGACAGAAGAAGCTGCAGGCCTTGGTGACATTAAAAGAAATCAGAGTGAGGTGATTCCAGGCCCTCTGGTTGTAAAATAGGCCAGTACACGTGCCACAGGGTAACCCCAGCTGATCTTCCCCAGGATTGTGGAGCTGGGGACAGACCTGAGCTTGTGAGGTCCTGCAGGAACACACTCTCTGGGCGGTGCGCATCTTGCTGTTGCTACTGCCAAGTACCGAATTTGTCCTGGCTAAGGGCTGGGCACGCTGCTGGCTGTCTTGTTTTTATTCCTTCTGCCTGTTTCTCTTTGAAAGCAAATTGCCTCCCCAGGCTATTTATGACGTGTCTCAGGCAGCTGGCCTGGCAGCCTCTAGGGTGGTTTGGGGTTTGCCACGCAGGTAAGAAAATCCCAGAAGGTGAGCTGCTTTATTAGAGTAGCTAGGAGTTCAGAAAAGAGTTCGTGCCAAGCCCTCGCTCAGTTCAAGTACACGTCAGCTCCTTTCGTCTTCCTTTCTTCCTCAAAACAACCCCGAGAGAAACTGAGGCTCAGAAAAGTTAACTCTTCCTCAAATCCACCCTGTAATTAAGTTGTGGCTCCCCAGCCTTTCTTATTTTCCAGCGCAGTGCTGCATGGGAACAGCTGAGACTGCAGAAAGTATCATGTGACTATCTTCCTAGTCTTTTATAGGGAACTAACACAAGCAAGGGAAGAACTTGATTCTGTGTCTTTGGAGACTGACTTGACACTCCCAGGTCACTGGGTATAGATTTTCCACATTGTTCCCAAGTCAGCTCCAAAGACAACAGACGATGCCGAAGAAATACGCACCTCAAGAGCATGGGGAGCGCATCCCTGGGAACAGAATCCAAAGGACGGGAAGGGAATTTGGATCGCCACTACAGTGCCAGATGCTGAATTCATTAATAGATGCCTTTAAGAGAGTTTTTAGAGCACGGGATCATAAGACTGAGACAAGGATTTGAACAAGAAGTACAACAAAAAACCAGATCACATTAGTCATCCTCGAAAGGTCATGCTTCCACCTGCAGCAGTCATTAGAGCTTACATGTGGTAGCTCCCATCAGATCTGCACATAAAGTCCCGGAGCCTCGCCCCTCCCCCCGTACCCCAGCTGCCCCAGCATGTGCCCTATACTGTCCTTTCGAAGTTCCTAACTGCCTCTCGTCAGAGAAATTACTGCTTTCTCTAGCCTTGCCATCCTTGGTGGCAGAGACGCACTCTGCTGGCCTGGCCACACTGGACAATACACATCCCTCTCTTTCCTCTTTTGTCTTCTGCGACTCCATGCAATAGCCAGCTCCAAACTTAGTGGCTTGAATATGCATTTCTTATCTCAGTTTCTACAGGTGAGGGAACCAGGCATAGCTTACTTGGGTCCTCTATCGGGGCCTTTTGCAGGCTACAAAGAAGGTGTCTCCTTAGAGTCACAGTCCTACCAACTAGGAGCTGGGTCTGTCTCTAGCTTCCTTGAGGACTGTTGGCTGGACCCTCTGCATCGGCGGCTGCTAACCTGAGCTCTCCAGTCATCGCTGGCTGGTCACCTTCCTTCTGTTCATGTGGGCCTCACGCCAGGAGCTTCCTCAGAGTGAGAAGGGAGTGGAGCAGGAGAGGATGCACAGCTCTGGCCGGGACATCACATTACTTTTACTGCATTCAGTTTACTGGAAAGAATTTTGGGGTCTACCCCACCACACACGGGAGAGGGTGAACCAGGATGCAGGTACTGTTGACCACCATTTTAGAAGCTGCCCACCACAAAATCACGTGTGACTTCTTTACTAAGCAGGAGCTCTGATGCTTCTAACTGTGTCAGTAAGGATCAGCCATATTTAACCTAACATTTTCCTGCTCTCCTGCCTTTTTCACTGCTTTTGGGGTCAGCCTAAGAGGACTGAGCCATTGCTGTGATAGTAGATACAAGGAAGCTTAAGTGTCCCTCTTCACTCTGTAAACACATGATTTCCAGCAACTTCACAGCTTGCTAACTTAGCAGTTTAACAAGACCCTGTCTCAAAAAATATAAAATAAAAAGGGCTGGGGATGTAGTTCAGTGCAAAGGTCCTCAATTCAATCTCTAGTACTGATAAAAGGAGGAGGCATGGGGCTTGCTGGGTGTAGCATTTGCCTACCCACACCTGTCTCCTGGCCTTCACTTCATTGGGGATGCCCTCCTTCAGACCAAAAAGGAGTGACATCGTATCTCCAGGCTTGCAAATTGTGTGAAAAGGCATTTATATCAAGGCTTTCTTTTCTACTGGATGTTCCTGACATGTGTTTTTGAATAAAAGACTTGAAAGAGATGCCTGCGCATTGATCTCTCAGTGGTTCTGGAGTTGATTTCAGCCAGCCCTGATTAAATGGATACCTGTCCAGGTCACGTCCCTAGTGACCCCTTCAAACTGCCCCCTTCCACTGCTGAACTCGTTAGTGGATGAATCCATTGATGAACATAGTGCCCTTCCAAAAGCCGATCTCCTTCCAAAAGCCTCACTTCTGAGTGGATGGGAGTTTAGGGGGACATTCTAGGTAATCTCGAAATCGGAGACATAGATGGGGCCAAGTAGGCTCAGGGAGGCACAGGTACTCTTCCACAATGGGATAAAAAGCAAACTGAGCTGGAACAAAATAAGGATAACGACTGCCATTGTTTCCTAAGCTGTTACTATGTGCCAAGACTTTTACCAGCACCTGATGTGGGTCCTCTTACTTAATCCTCCTAGAAACCCATTAAAATTGGGTGCTATAATTATCCTTGATATAGAAATGAAAAAAAAAAAAAGAGGCTCAGGGAATTTAAGCAAATTGACTCTGATCATACAATGACAAAAAGGCAGCCCTGGGATTCATTTTTCGTATGTATTTTACTACAGTGATATTTTAACCGAGAATTTAATTTCCAAGTATGAAATATTTCAGGGACCAGGTTAGGATGCCAAGCTGACAGCAGTGGACAAGGCAAGCTTTTTTTCTACTGAGGAAAAGAGATTGGTCTAAAAATTTGGAAGACTTGAAATCATCATATGAAGTAAAAAATGAAAACTCTTACACTAAATTTTGTGTCTATTTGACAGAGAAATCAAGATTAATTTAATGCCAGGTGTATACAGGCTGCCCACTTACCTGTTATTCCAGAAAAAGAAAATAAGTGCAATATACAAGTATATGAAATGTTTTTGTTTACTTTTATTTTGAAAACAATTATGAAAATGTAACTTAGGATTCTATTTCCCCAGCCTGGTTTTTCATTGTGCACGGAGAGGTGGCATGGGCAGTGAGTATATATTTTGGAGTGGGCACACTCCTGGCGCTCTCCCGAGGCTCCCTGCTGTCCCAGCCACACTACCCCCGCCTCCAGCTCCAGGATTTGAACCTGGGTCTGCCTGGTGCTATTGTTGCCACACAAACCACCTTACACTGTTCCTCAACTCACTGCCCGGGTCACTGAGTTGAACACAAAGCCCAAAGAGAGTTTGAACCTCAAATGCCAGGATGTCTGAAAGCTGCTGGGCCACCACCATTTCTGTGGACCGTGAGAATAATTACAGCAGGCTCCTTAGAGTCCTAGTGGAGCGACGGAGTGGGAAGGCTTCCCGGCCTTCGGCAGTCCAGTGGTTTTTAAAGGCAGCTTGATAATCAGCATCGGCTGGAAGTTCCTATAAGGCATATGTTCCTGGGAGCCATCACAGACCCTTAGATTCAATCTCTAGGCCCAGGTTTGAGAATCTGTTTCAAGAAGCTCCTTGAGGATTCTGACAGTCAGCCGGATGGGAGGCACCCATTCACTTGCAAGTCCTTGCTCCCAAGTGGAACCGTACTTCATGGGGCCCTGGAGCCCACCATCTCCGCGGTTATAGACTACAATATGGTGCCCCATGGCCAGGCTGGTGATGGACAAAAAGAAGTTTTAGCTTGAAGAACAGTAGGAGGATTTTCCGTTTTGTTGGTGAGGTCTCTCATTTACCTAGCATATCATGTATCTAATCCTGCCACCCATTTCATTCAATTTAACCAAAATATCTTCTTTTCTGGACACTACTATAAATTCACTTTTCCAACACTAAATATAATACAGTGATGATGATATCTATAACCATTTGTGGGCCATCTACTATGTGCTTTGTATTTATTACCTCTCATCTTAGCAACTTTGTGTGGCACATTTTATTCTTTCCATTTTGTGCATAAGGAAACTGAGGCGCAGAGAGACTAATTAACTTCCCCCCAAAAGTCCATCCAGCAAATGGAAGTGCAACATTTAACTCTAGGCCCCAAGTTTCTTCCACTCCCTACAGGCTGAACAGTAGCCTGTACTTTTCTTAACCTATTAATAATGAACTCATAAGGCTGCTGCTTAGATTAAATGAAATAATTTATGTAAAATAATTAGCACAGTAATAGTAGAAATTGTAATGGTCATTTTATACACCAGGGTTTCCCAAATATGTCTTGGAAAATGCTAAACAAAAAGGTTGCAAATTAATGTCAGCGTGGATTGCAAGCTCAGTGGGCCTCTCTGCCATCCCAAGGCTCATTAGCATACGAAGACCACCAGAGGTCCCCAGTAAAGAATCTCAGAGCTAGAAAACAGTACTATTCTTAAAATCACTTACATTTTACTACTATTTTCATCCTACAGAAAGAACAGGGGCCTTTTGCATCTGATTTGGAACAGAATTACTTGGACAATCCTGACCTTCCCTCCTGCTTGCAAAAGGCTTGACCCGAAGAACATACCATGGGCTTGCTTTGATACTGGCTGTTAATCCCATGGCCCAGTTTGACACCGTCTCTTAGCAACACCCTGTCCTTTTCCCCTCTTCATTCTTGTGCCGCTAACAACACTTCCTCTCCTCTGCTTTCTCTGGGCCTCGAACTCTCAAGGCCCCTAAGCCTCCTGTACACAGAGGAGCAGCTGCTGATGCCCTGCACACATATTTATGTTAATTGTGCTAAGGGGAGGAACAGGCTGTTCTGGGGGCTGCTTTCCAACTGTCACATAAATCAGTCAGGACAGAAAAAAGTTACTACTTCCACAAAGACACTGTGGAGCAGAGCAGCAGGTCTTGGCAAGGGATGGAGCCAAGCCCCTGCCCCAGGCCCAGCCTTCCGGGCTGGCTTCCTCCTTCTCCACTCCCCTGGGGGGGGGTCTCCCTGCGTGAAGACATGAGGATTTCACAGACATGGAGGATTCCCAAGTCAGAAAGGCCCTTTGAGAGCATCCCAATCAAATGGAAGCTTCATGTGCATACTCATGCCTGGGAGCTTTCCCCAGCGGTTCTGGAGCAGTTGTTTGGAAGCTGGGCACAGGACAGACATTGTTTAGAGCGTTCCACGTGCCCCTCAGGTGCAGCCAGGGCTGGCAAGCTTGGTGTAGTCACACAGCCTCACAGTCTGGGGCATGAGGACTCAGGCATCCCTTAGCTCCTCCCAGTCTCTACATCATCAGGTTACCACCAACTTCTGGGGGTTCCATTAGAACTGTGTGACCAGATCACTTGGGGAGCCCTTCCAAATACCCAATTTGCTTGTCTCAGCAGGACACACTGATTCAGGATCTCTTGATGAAACTTCTCTAGACTAAGAACATTAATTAGCTTGATAGAACACCAGATTTGGAGCTAGAAAAACTGGGGCCCAACAAACCTGGGATCCATCAAATACTAATCATGTGCCACAGTTTGGATTTGACTTGATACCAAAGGTCACGTACCTTGGTCCCCAGTTGAAAGGTGGTGGGACACTGAAGAGGTGAGATAGCTGGGAGGTAATGAAGTTAGGGACTGTGCCCTTGAAGGTCTTGGTTCCCATCTGTGGAGAGGGTTAGGTCTCACTGGACTCAGGTGGGTACCAGCAGAGCAAGTTGTCCTGAAGCCAGTCAATTTTCTAGGCTCACTGTCTTCTGTCTCTCTTGCCATGTGACCTCTCTGTTTTACATACACTGCTTGCTCTGTCACACATGTTCTGCCATGTGATGTCTTCTATGTCACAGTTTTGCATATAGCCCTCTTCAGATGTGCTTATAAACTCTTGAAATTACCTACCTCCAGAATTGTAGGCTAAATAAACCCCTTTTCTATATAAAGCACCCAACCTCAGGTATTTTGTTAGAGTGACACAAAACCAACTTAGACACTAGTTCTTTGTAAAAGCTATACAATCTCTGTTTCTATTTTTTCATTTGCAAAATTAGACTACACAGCTGACCCTTACTCATCCTTCCAGTCTGTAATTCAGGTGACATTTTTCCCTGGGAAGTCCTGGCTGAATTTTCAGCCTAGGCGAGTTTTCAGCCTAACCTACCAAGGACACACTCTTGGACTCCCATACTTCCGCTTGTGACACTGATCACAATGCACCGATCAAATATCATGAGGCTTAGTACATGTTTTAGAATGAATTAATAGCTAATCATGATTAAATAGATAAGCACTGGATTACTCACTGTCTGTCTCCACTGGTGTTAAAATCCAGTGAGACAGGAGACTGGGCTGTCCCACTCACTGCTGAACAGAGTCTGGTGTGATGCTGGCCCTCTGTCAACACTCGTTGAACAAACAAAGGCTGAACGAGTGACTAATATGGATAAGGTACCTCACACATAAACACAGTGGAATGTGAATTACAGTTGTCTCCATGAAGGCCAAGTCTCTTGCCTAAAGATACAAAGACTACAGAGCTAAGACTTGAACTTGCTCTGTAGGTCTTTGTTGTGGTTTGTGTCTAGATGTTCCCCTAAAGCCTTATGTGGTAAGAGATAGCTGGATCTAGAGTGTGTGATTACTAAATTGATCCATTGATCAGTTTGGCATCGTTCTGCTGGGATCAAGGATGTGAGACTGAGATTGGGGGTGGGAGTGCGGGCCGCCCTGGGGGCAGGTAGCCTAGATAAAAGATACACGAAAAAGCTAACTAGCTGCTTGTTTGCATTGCTTATTTGCATACATTCCTTGCAAATCCTCACTTTACTTTGCGGCCGGCCGGCTGCCGGTCTGCCACGCCAGCCCGCCCTGCTTTGGACCCAGCGGACTATAGGCTGAAACCTCTGCAGACTGTGAGCTAGTAAACCTTTCTTCCCCTAACTTTGGGTGTCGAGTATTCTGTCCCAACAACGAGAGAAAAGTAACTAAAACAGTCTTGTTTTTTAATCCATCACATTAATCTGCCTGAAAGTTTTCACACAGGGCAGGAATCTAGGAAAAAGTGACAGGCTGCCTTTCCCATGACAATGAGCTGTAGTCCTAACAGGACTGCTGTCTTTATAAAAACCAAATAAGCTTCCACTGATGGAATCCATGCATGCATGTAGACGCACGTACACACGCATGCACGCGTGTGCACACACGCACACACACAGTCTGCTCGCTCCCTCACTCGTTCATTCGCTTACAGATGAAGGTGGCTGTTTACATGAAGGGCCTTGCTCTGCGCTTAGGAAACTGTTGGATCACACACTCCCTGTGGCTGTGGTTTGGCTCCCGTCCCAGCCAGGTCCATAAGATCTCTGAAACTGGCTGATGACAGGTCTGTGGGCAGCATGGCTGCCTTGCTTGATTCCAGCACCAAATCGTACACCCATTAGAGCCACACCCTGGTGTGATTTGGGGTTTTCCTATTGCCATTCCACTGCCTATTATCCCGGAGAACAGGTGCCCAGAGCAGCCTTTTTTGGTGGGGGCAGGGAGGTAATGAGGATTGAACTTGATCAGGCCTTTGCATTGAACTACATATCCAGCTCTTTTTTTTTGTTTTGTTTTGTTTTGTTTTTTGAGACAGGTTCTCACCAAGTTGCTCAATTGCCCAGACTGGGCTCAAATGTTCGATCATCTTGCTACAGCCTACTAGAATGTGGGGATTATAAACATGTGCCAACATGCCCAGATAAACCCTGATCTTTTGACTCCAGAGGTTCTGCCTTTCTCTCCCGGGCTGATGAGGCATAAGAAGGAGACTGAGGGCTGCAGAATTTGGAAGCACAACGTCGAGCTGCCCCGGATCCCGGGAAGTTCCCCACATCGCTCCCTGAGACCCGAGGGCTCTGCGGACCTGGATGTTCACCCCTGGCGATAGGATTAACTTGCTCAGTTCACTCCTTCTTGCATGTATGTTGTCATATTTTAGATGGCTTTATCATTTTTTTCTTTAACAGAGCAGACAGATGTAGAGAAGCAATCCTTAAGAACACCACCACTTGCAAAGACAAGAAAAATGCCTGGTTCTGGAAGCCCGTTGCCCTCAGCTTCCCAGGAGGGCTCCTTTTGCTGAGGAGCAGTAGCATCACGGCCTGGCGACCAAGGGCTGGAGGCGGAGCTTCTTTCTAGGTTGCGTCTGAAGAGCTGTTTTTGAACTTGAAGGAGTCCTTTTCTTGATTTGACAAGTGTGGCTCCTTGCTTCTCATTGCTGGTCTCTCCCAAGCCTGACCTCATTCCCTTGTGCTGCAATTCCTCTTTCCTACGGGAAAGTAGGAGCTGCATGGTTTATTCTGTCTCTCTCCTACCTTGGGAGGGTAGCAGTGAACTCATGTCTGATGGCAGCCACCATGCAAGCAAGAGTAGATTGGCTTGAGGCACTGTGTCATCCAATAGCAAATTTATCTAAGCAGTGATGCATAGATGTGAAATGCTGATGCGGAGAGCTTGGGACCGTTAGGAGCACCACAGAAATATACTTTGGAGATAATAAGGACATGAGCAGGAGATCAGAGAAGATAAAGAAGAAAAATGCTAGAATCTTCTATTTCTAGGGCCAGGAGTTTCACAGCCTTGCTGCCCCTCCTCCCTCCAAGCCAAGCCCAAAGGTATAGATTCTCTCTCTTTATACCCACTGTGTGTACGTACATTGACTATTTCTGTATAACAGTGACAACTGGTATTTGTTAAGACATTTTTACATTTTGAAAGCACTATTCATGGGCATGAACTTGTTTCACCTCATGCAAGTGTCAGAACGACCTAGTTCTTAGATGCAAACATTTCAACACTCATTTTGCCACTGAGGAAAGAGAGACAGCAGGAGTGCAGTGACTCCTCCAAGGCCAGCACCGGGGAGTGGTAAGTGTGTGACTCAGGCCCAGGTGTCCTGAGTCTAACTCCCACGTTTCTTCCCAGACAAGGAAGGATGTCTGGTACCACATTCATTCAGAGTTCTGTACAATCACACCCGGCTTCTCTGTCTCTCTTGTTCCTGTGTCTCTGTTCACCCAGGGCCCCTACTGCTCTCTCCTTCTTTCTGTCTCAGCTTGAATTTTAGTTTACTCCAGAGTGAAATGTGCAGGAAAGGCTCATTAGGAGGTGTTCTTACCTGTGATGTGATCCTGTGGCGGGAACCTCAAGGGAGATATTATAATGAGACCTTAGTAAATTATCCAGGTGCCCTTCGCTCTCTGCACAGCCTGGTGCCTCGCAGCAGATAAATCCCTCTTTAGGAACAGCATCCCACAGGAAACAGCGTGGGATCAAACAGAGGAGAGGTGACCCAGGTTACTCGGAGACGATGCCGCAGCCCCAGTCCTTCCGGTCCTTCCCAGGGAGTGCTCTGCATTCATCACATTGAGATGGGTTTGCCAGCAGCCCAAGATCTGTCTCCTGTAAGAAGGAGCTCTGCAAGGCAGGGACTGTGTTACCCTGTTAGCTGTGACCCTCTTAGTCCACAGCACAGTGTCAGGTATTGGCTCAGGCCTCACAGCAAGTGGGGAACGACTGCATGAAAGAATAGGTGAAATCTTCATGCAATCACAATGCCGTCCTTGGCAGGATCCCTTGCATTGTGAAAAATGATTCAAATCAAGGCCACAGATTAACCTCAGTAGAATTTTCACTTGGGAGGTTCTCCACCTGGGCAGCTTACTCTGCAGTGAGTAGTAATCAGAGGAAAGCTTGCACCAGGGACCCCAGGCCTTAGGTCAGCCCCATCACCGAAACCAGTTGTGGTTGGATTTCAAACAACAAGAACACCAGGGAAGCTGAGGGAAGAGGCAGCTGGAGTTTGACTTCGTTCCATTCTGAATACAAGGCAGATTTGTAGGTCTGAGTCACTGCCTTGAAGATGAGGTTCTTGTGGGACAATAAAAATCAGAACAGACTACTGGCCAAGGTCAGGAGGCCAAAGTCTGAGCAAACTTGTGTCAGTTGATGCTTTGGGTAAAAATTCATGTCAAATTAGAGATCTGGTGGGTCCATTTGATCAGTACCCCTTATTTTCATGTTCTAGACACCAAAGTCTGCAAGGAGGTGGGCATAAAAACTAACACCAAAGCCATATGTGGCTCCTTGTACCCAAAGTGACTATCTATTACAGATGAGCTGGGAGAGAGGTAAAGACTGCTCTTCCACAACTTGAAGGACGGAAGAACTTCAACATGTTCTAAACTTCAAGTCAAATCTTAGCCAAGGATCCAATCAAACCTGACTCCATTAATAATGACAACAATCTCTCTTGAATATTTAGTATGTTTCAAACTCTGCGCTATTATCCCCTTTCGTTATTGATCAATTAATTATGTCAATGATTCTGTAAAGCAGACTTCATTATTTTGTTTTTTTGATAGAAAATAAAACACAGGAAGAGAGGTTCTGAAATGGCTCTAGACTTGCAAGGAGATTCGAGGGTTGGGAGTTGGATGGTTTCCTCCAGAGGCCTTCAGTTCAGTGTCACGGGTGGCACATCTGACGTGCAGGATGTGGACAAGATGCTTGTTACAGGTCTCGTTGGGGTTTCATTTCTCACACAGCAAGTCTCGGGCCTCAGGCACTGTACAGCGGCAAGGACAGGTCAGCCACGCTGTGGAACCTGGTTCTTCCCTTCTCGTTGGTAGTAAGCTGAGGATAGTTGGCTATAGGAAATTCTATCTCCAAAGTATTTCACACTGTACCAGGAGACTAGACAGGTTTCTGCACCCTGGATTTTGAAGAAGCATTTACATCCCTTCTGTATGCTCCTAGCATTCAGGTGGAGACCCGATCCTGAGTCTGGGATTCCTGCAGCTGTGAAGATTCCGATTCAGAACAACGTGGCTGCAGGAAGATGTCCAGATGGGGTCTGGCAGGCCTTACTGTGTTTTAGGCACTTGTTCTCTGCATCAGGCTCAAATCAAACTCAAACCTCATCAACAAACGTATGAAAGGACGGCCAACACCAGGAGTTCGGAAGGGAAGGAAAATAAAAGGCAATTTTTCACATATAATTTTTGGGAAAATAAGTTTTATAATATTGATCATAGCAAAGGTGAAGGGAAGTGGGTAGTTTCATTAATTGCTGACAAAAGTGTGAATTAGAATGGCCATTTCTGAGGGCAGCATGGATGTGTAAAAATGCCCATGCCTTGTGAATCAGGGTGAGATGCTCATACATACTTGTAAGAACATCCGTGGCAGCATCCTTCAAGGTTCTAAAACCCTACAGATAGTAGAAATGTAATAATCTAACTATGGAAGGTTATACATCTATATCAGACTAAGAGATAGTGTCACCTCTGGGAAACAGGTACCGATGGTCGACAGGGCCATTCATCATGCATCCATTCAACAAATATTTAAATTTTTAAAGAGATGACCAAAACTCCCAAGTGTTGTTTAGTATCTTCCGTTCCAGGCACTGATGCTGCTTTGTGAAAAAGGAAACAGACAAATGTCCTTGGGATCATCCCCTCCACCTTCTAGTATTGTTATTAGTGAGTATGTTTATGGGACAAGAATATCATATGTGTAGTCAAAAGAAAGTAAAAACGAAAGGAAACAAAAATCATCACGTTTTTATATTAACAAAATGTCAGGTGACTATTCATTTGGATTCCGAAAGTGCTTGTACATGGTCCTAACCATAAATGCCGTCAGTGACAGTGGTGTAGCTACTGTCACTGCTCAGGTGGTCCCATTTGGATGGCTGGCCCAGGTGCGTGCAGTGATAATTTCATGCAGCTCAAAGACCGGTGTACAGTTTGGCCCATTCCTTCTATTAACAACATAGGGAGCAACATTACACACAAGACAGGAGTAAAACCCAATTTTGTACATGTATTCACTGAAAGACACACAGGGCTAGTTTTAGCAGCACTATTCTTTAAGAATCACATATTGGAAACTACCTAAATGTTTACTGGTGATTGAAAACATAATGCATGATGTTCACACAAAAGAATTCACACGGTAGTGAAAATCAGTTCACTAAAACTTCCATGGCAATAGGAAGAGCCTCATCAGCAGTAATGGAGGAAGGAGTTTGGCAGGAGAGTAATACACTATGTAAGTCCATTTTGATGAAGGTCAGTGGTAGGAAAACTCACCGAGGTACTAGAAGGTGGGAGAGCAGTTCCCCATGAGAGGGAGTGACAGCCTGTCTACACTTTGGAGGTTTTTGGGTTGCTGGGGTCGATCTGTTCCTTGAGCTGGGTGCTGATTGCATTGATATGGTTAGTGTATGAAACTTTGTTGAGTTTTCTAGTTATGATTTATGATTTTTGTGAGTGTATTCTATTTGTTGAAAGTTTACAACACAAAGGAAACAAGAGCAGAAAATCTGAAATCCCATTTGAATGTTTTAAATCTTATTCCTGCCTTCTCTGGGCTTCCATTTGCCCACCTATGAAGTGGGAAAGGGCTTAGCAGCTGCTGGTAAAGGTCCTCACTGCTCTGTGCTTGGAGCACAACCCTTTCCATTCCAACAGCCCATTTCTAAAGCAGTCGGTAAAAAACAGAGACTATGCCTGGGAACGTTTGCTGTTAGAATTTGTAGAAGGCTTCCAATGTCACCTGTGTCCCATTTTCAAGGCATTTGTTATAAATTAAAGACCCAATCAGAGAACAAGAGAAATTCTGTCTTCCGGGAAAATGCACGTAGCTAACACTTTCCCAAAGTGCTAGTGGGATAAGTGGGAATCCGCCAAATACTGCTTTTGCCAGGCATCTGCCTGTCACGCCAATCCAAATACTCTGTCATTGGAGAAGCAGCAATTTAGGAGGCCAGCTTGTTCCTGGTAGGAAGGCGGCAGCTACTATGTTCATGACTGCTGTTTAAATAGGCACTTCCTCTCAGAGGAGAATTGGTTCGTAATTTTCCTTTTAAGCTACTGGAAGTCCTTGAATGGCGATATCACAGCTTGTACCCATTCAGAACAGGAAAGTGTGACATCCGCAGACAATCTTGGCATGAGAGGAGGAAAAGCACAGTCCTGTGTGTCAGCTTCTGTACGAGAACCAGAAAGATCATTTCTATACTGCAGTCCATGATGTAACCATCACATTGAGGTTGGCCTGCCACCAGGGAAGCTGTACTGGGTTAGACATTTGCAAGGCAGGGATCTCGCTGAAATTTGCCAAGCAGGGACCTCAAGGAAAGCAATACTTTAGGGCCATTGTGTTAACTTTAAGTTCAAAGATAGTTATTGGGAGAGTGAGTGAGGGTGTTGAAGGGGTGTTACCCTGACTGCTACGGCAAGTGGAGCCTGGTCAGAAGGCTTGAGACCCACAGGGAACCTCAAGTTCACAGGAGAAAATAGGCAAGCGTGAAACCTTATAGGGGCTCTGAGTCATCTGTATCAGAGCTTCTCAAACATTCACAGCCAGTTCTGTTGGTCTTTTTCATTTTCCTTTATTTATTTCTAACTTCTAGTGGGTCAACACATTTTTAAAAAATCAATAAGTGAATAATTAAAAACGGAACAAGGTGACAAGCAAAACGCAAGCCCCATTCTGATGATTCATATCAGCAGGCATTATGTCAGGTGGTATTAAAGCTCAGGATTCTTCCCAGACTGGGTACTTGGTGAGAATGTGTTGTGTTGTAGGCAATGTCCGCTCATCCGCACTGTGAACTCACAGCAGTCTGTGGATTGTAGAACTCCCGGAGCTGTTCTCACTCGTCCACAGGCACACTTATTGCAGAAGAAAGAAGTTAAAACAATCTCCAAAGCAGGAGAAAGGATCAGGGTACAGATATTTTGAGGAGGATGGAGACCTGAAAGAAAATAATGGAAGATCAGGCAGAAAACAATCTCAGAAAATAAGCTTTTACTGATAAGTCTACTTTTGGTGATGACGGTCTGTTGTTTTTGTAAATCTAGGACCAAAAGCTAATCAGCAAATAACCAGATTAATTGCACAGAATGAGACAGAAAGCGCTCAGCTCATTGTGTTTAATGAATCCAGATGGTAACCACCAAAATATGCAGGACATGCAGTTAAAGTTCTGGTTTGGGTCAACCTGGGGACACTGGGCAGGTAACGTGTCACTTCTCTCCACCCATTTCATACCCCAGAATTGCAGCTGGAAAACAGATTCATATAAAATCAATTTTCCTTTTTTACCAAAGACCAAACATAAAAGCTCATATCCATAAAATCACAGTTAATGATTCTTGAAATCAGATTTAGAATTAGGGGCAATCACAGCAAAACATTAGGAGAGTAAGTTGTAAAACAATTTATTTAAAGTTACAGGAATAATTTCTTGCTGAAGGAAGCCAACTATTCTTTTATTGTTTTGGTATTTTGGAAGAGAGACAGATTTTAAGTAGGTAAGACAAAAGACTAAAATTCTACATGCGTTTCAGTTTCCAGTCAGATAGCTGTTGGATGATATCACCCACCGTGAAAACAGCCGTGTGTGGAGGGAATTAGCAGATGAAAAGCAAGAACACTCGAGACAGGGTGTGCAAACGTGCTTTTGCTGTCTCTTTCCATTCTCCTTATAGATAGATGCACCTAAAAGTGAAGTTACATGTGTGGATGTTTATATGAAGTATAAAGGGCACACGAAAAGGTTCAAGACATGAAAAACGGCAGAGGAAGATAAACATTTCAAGATTCAGATCATGTTGCTGCCCAAATTCAGAGGGTCTCTAAGGAAACAGCTAGAAGGCTGTTCGGCTGTCAGCCTCTTTCCAAGGAATACAGAGTCTGTGATGGGGAAAGGAAGTGCCAAGAAAATGCCAATTTGTGTCATGCTAACATCTCTCTTAAGGCTGAACGTGGACTTGGGAAATATGAACCACTGGGCGCAGGCAAGCTGAGTCTGCCCTGAAGGTTTAAAATTAGGTTCTTGACAAGAACTGAGGGAAATCTGAGAGGGGAGAGACTTAGAAACCCACTAATGAAGAAATGGCCCAACATCAGAGACTTGTTTGTAGTGAGTGGCGGGGTCAAGCTCACTGTGGCACCAGCGGTGAACTCAGAAATTGGGCTCCCTACACATGGGTTTGGAACTGAATTCCCTGGAGGCGGACAGACAGCAAGCGTGGGAAGGAGGCCGAGAGGAAAAGAGGCACACCCAGCCGACCTGGCCAGCCGAGACAGGCGGAGATCGCGGGGACTGTGCTGTTTCAGGACCGACAGCCTCCAAAGACTGCTTTCCTCCCAGTCGGTGGGGCAATGTTGCTCAGCATTACCACCACCTCACTCTACACCCTTCAAATATTCCTTTCTGGTTTATGATTTTCATAGAGGCAGCTTCCTGCAAACTTAAGTAATGAGTGTAAGCCAGTGTAAGCTGATGCTCCTTTGGGGGTTGTAGAGACAATCTAAGCGCAAGTAGTTTCAGAGTAGCAGACTTTGCAGCCGAGACAGTTTCCATTGCATAATGCGTGCAGCCCTACAGCACTCCCTGTGTCCCTCCTGCCTGATTGTGTCACTATTTTATTTACCTCATTGGGAAAATCATTGTTTAAAACCCACATGTAGACTGCAAAAGAGTCTTGACTTTATCTTTTCCGGGGATAATAGCCTCCTTCCTCATTTCCCAAATGTGTGATGAATTGCTCCAAAACACTTTGACAATCCCAGAGGGGAGGAGGATAAAAATAACTAGCTGATTACCAATAGGAAGCAAATCGGCCACTTGAGGATCTAGGGGCTGCAATGACAAATGGGAAATGGAGAATCCCCATCAGGGAACTACACTTTCTGATTAGTCCAAGTGCCGATGACCACTTTCCATGCCTTTCCTTGCCAGCCACGTGATGATTTACATCTGATTGGACATCATTTTTTGTGGGGGGCAGTCATTTCTAAAAGGGTGTTTGGAAGGCTTTGAAGCACTTAATTATAACCAGGAGGCATTTAGGGGCTGAGCAGTGAAACGAAAGATGCTCTGTGCTGGGCTGCCGAAATGTTCATTTATAAAAGGAGTCCATGCCTGGTGAGTCGGCTCTGGTTTTTCATTCCATCACTCCATAAGGCACCCTTCCAAAGTTTTCTTGACTTGAAGAAAATAGAAACAAGAGGAGTATTCTTGGCCTAGGAAGACACATTCAAGGCAGACTCCAAGATTTCAACATGTGGATAGATTGGACTTTCTGTTAATAGCCAATTACTAAAAATAGAGATGATTTGGGACTCCTTTGAAAGGAGGTCACTTTTTACCAGTCTTCATTTGAACTAATCCATCAAGGGAGGTAGTGGGCATAATGATCCATGGCCAGGCTCCATGGTACTAAGTCATGTAACCCAAAGGATATAAAATAGGCCCATCAAACATTAGCCCCCCACATGGGCAGAGCCCTAGGAGTTACAAGAATTAAGAGAAGAGAAGAGAATGGGAGATTCTCAGTTATGTAATCAGGATAGGACTTAGAGGGGAAAGGGAGATAAGATCTAGGGTTTGAAGGATGGATAGAAGTATAGTACTTTCTGGGTGGGAATGACTTGGATAAACAAAAACACTAACTGTTTTTAAATGAATCAATGAGGATAAAGCCCTGGAAGGATGAGAGTAACACAAGCTTTACATGTATGAGTGAGTCTTCTACACCATGTGTTTGGAAGGCTTTAAAGGGAATAAGTTTTGACCAGGTAGGGAATAAGTTTTGACTGGAGAAATATTAAGGGTTCTGAACTGAGTTAGAACCATTTGAGAGATCTGTTGTCTTCTTCTGACAAAAACCAACAGCAAAAGAGTGTTCTCTGGACTTTACTAATGGTAAAATCAACAGTGAGACTGCCATTTTGAGTCTTCTTTGATTTCTGAAGCTATTGCTATTGCTACTGCCATGGAAAATAAGAATGACTGGCCTTGTGCCCAGCACACAAAAGACCGAGCACACTGACTATGAAATGGATGGATGAAACTGAAGTGCACAGAACCAGAGCACATTTTATAACATGAATGTGGAAATCTGAGGTTACTTCAGTCCTCACAACAGGCAGCGATGAAGAATTTGAAAAGGACCAGATCGGCAGTGGTGTGCATATGGGCAAGTAACTTCCCCTCCTTGGGTCTGTCTGTGGTCCCCACTTGAGAAATTAAGGGCAAGTTCTGTGAATGGGCCTTAACTGTGGAGAGATTTGGGTGTGTATTTTGGGGGAGCAATAACATGGTTAGTGTCACATTCTCAGAGGGGTTCATGATCCAAGATAAGATTAAGCACCTCTGGATTATGCTGTTTGTAAACCAGAAGAGCCTGCCACTCTGGGATTCTAGGGCTGGGTCTCCTCTCACGATGGCTAACTAGAGTATCTGATGGATAACTGGAGTATCCTTGTAGGAGGCCTGCAGCTGTTTTTTGTGACTGCACCGAGGAGGAAAGAGAGCTGTTCCTGTCAATCCAGCTTCAGATTTCTCAGCTATGTGTGCAGCATCACTGATCAATCAGCCTGGCTGGGGTGTAACTGAGCATTAAAGGAGAGAAATCACTGAAAGACATTTCCTCCCATTGAAATGTGACTTTGACAACATGTGACCTCTGCTTCCTTTCTTTAAGTGGGCATGTTCACAGTGGCCTCTACCTTATGGCCATTGCAAAGAATAACTAGTTAGTGATGGAAAAACATCTGGGAAGATGATTCACTTCGGCTTCTAAGGCTATTCTTCACAACAATATGCAGAATTCTTGTTGAATGGACACACTCAGTAGTCACTCTGGTTTGGGGACCTAAAAATGGTATGATGCTGGCCAGTTTGTATGAGTCGTTAAAGAAAACCCTGTTATTCTCCACAAATCTCCTCCACATAAAACCCCAGCAGAGAAAGCTAGTCCTGACAATTTATAATCAGACAGGGTACATACTAATGATTTTTGACTTAATGTATTAGTGAATAGAGATTTAAGGGATAAAAGACTTACAGTATAATAAGGAAAACTCAAGAAAAAATTAGGTTTTCATCAAAATAAATTGTGCCTTTTTAGGTTGATTTTCATAAGTTCAGCTGTTTCCCTTTTTTACCCCTAAAGGGATACATTGTGCTAAGCTGATTCGTATCATTCAGATAGAACAGATATTATATTTCAATGTAATATTAATAAACGGGAAATGTCAGCTTACAAGACAAATACACAGGAAAGAATATACACTTCGGTGAGAAAAAGTTTTGCATGTAAATGTCAGTAAATTTATTTTCTCTTTCATAATAGGAACTGTCATGCTTAATTCAATATCTGATTAGCACTATCAAAAGAAAAAATCCACCTAAAACTAGGGTTAATAGCAATGAAGCTTATTATAGTTACTCTTCATTTCTATTCTTTTTAATTTTTTCTAAGTAGCAATTATGCAGCATGCTAAACTCAGAGGTACTTTCTCCCAAGAAAATGCATTAAGAACTTCACCTTATCTCCCTTATAAAGTCTTACAGAGAATACTGTCAAGGAAGACATCAAGATCACTTCATACCGCACTTAGCTATTCTAGACTTGTTCGCATCTTCAGGTCCTATCTTTTCAGCACTAAAGCAGAAACTTTTCTTTTTCTACTGGCAGAAATAAAAAGTACCCAGCACCACTCCAATCTGTCTCCCACTGAGCATCAGAATACTTCAGAACATAGTAACAGCTTCCAATTGCCTGGAACTGAGAAGGGAAATGAAACCTGGGGGTTAACTGGAGCCCAGCGCCATGGCATAACGGGTTGGAGTTGATCAGTAACAAAATGTTTAGAGCACTCCCCCACCGTTATCTAGCAGTAGGAAGTGTTTTATGCCAACAACTATCCCAAGTTGCAAAGGACTCTTTGGTACATCCCCTGCTGAGTCCCATGATGGGGGATCCCGAACTACTTAATCTTTCCCACATCATTGCTTATCTTTTGAGGAGAGCTAGCTCAATACAGCGATACTATTATTATTATAAAAACGATTACCAAATATAATAATTCCCTCTACCACCACCACCTTTTTAAAACCAAACTACCTGAGTCTACTGTGGCCAAATCTGGACTAGTACTGGGCTCAGATTCTGACCACAGCAAGCACCAGGAGGAAGTGTGGAGAGTTACTAAGGAAACAAAATATGCACTAGGCTTAGCTCTACTGACTTCTCATGGACTTCCTGACGATGAAAGGATCTGACTGTAGATAGATTACCCAAATTAAAAAAAAAAAACCATATAAGGCAACTGGTTGTAGTGAGGCATGCCTGTAATCCCAGCTGCTTGGGAGGCTGAGGCAGGAGAATTGCAAGTTTGAGGCCAGCCTGGGCAAGTCAGTAAGATCCTGTCTCAAAATTTTAGAAAAGGGCTGTGGATGCAGTTCAGTGGTAGAGTGCTTGACTTGCATGTACAAGGCCCTGGGTCAGTCCCTAGTACTGCAACGAACAAATAACCAAAAACCACGGAGGACATTTAGGGCATACTGTGATGCCCACAAACACTTGAACTGTCACGCGCCTGCTCTGTGGTAGGATTTAATGAATCCTATGCAATGGTTTCGACAGCTTCTAGCGGCACTGGGAATGTGGCAGTGACTCCTTGGCACCTGAGACACACATGGGTATTTTCTCTGCACTCGCCATACCTGCTTCTTTCTACTTGCAGAGGTGAGTTCTCGCTGGTGGGAAACTTGACAGTTTCTCAGGGCCTCCGGGTGCCCACGAGGGGCTGGAGTAGGTGCGACTGTCTTCAAACCTCTCTTCCAGACCCTGAGCCATAGACTAACCTCTGAAGCATTCCGTGCTGCCTGTTCACTCCCCATCGTTCCGCCTGTCTCACACACGGGGAACCTGCGCTTCCGGGAGGTAGCCAGTCGCACAGCTGCTGTGTGCTCAGCCCACATTCTTTCCCTTGATCTGAAGTCTTGAGAATGTTCTACCAGGGTCCCAGGCAGGCTGCACCTCTGCAAATCTAACTGGGGAGGTTCCCAAACAATGACTCTAACTGTGTAGGAGACAAAGGAAGCAGAGGAAAATTCATCTGTGTTTGTGTATGTGTGAAAGACAGAGAAACAGACATGAGAGAAGAAATAGTGGTTTTCAATTTCAGCTCTGTTACATTTCTCTGACTTCAGGAAGTCACTGTTCATGTCTTTCATTTCCTCATCTGTCAAACAACGGTGGGTGAATATACAAGCAGAGGGGTTCAAGTGCACACATTCCTTGGGCTGGCGCTGAGGAGTCTAACATGTTTATACCAGGGCCTAGAAGAATGCTGTAGCTTGGGCTCTCCTTTTAGAGATGCTTCCTCTGTATCCTATCTCTAAACCTGAGATTCTCAGCATTCCACCCAAAATCTTCTGTGTTTCTCCAGCCCTGCTTTCTCCCTGGGTGGTCTTACCTTTTTCTAGCTCTTGGTTCAACATCTATTTTGTCTAATAATCATGTGGCTACTCCTGCTTGCTTTGGGTTGCTATTTTACATGGCTTATCTTTTTCTACCTTTTTGGTTTCAACCTATTTGTAACCTTGAATCTATAGGGAGCATACAGTTAGGTCAGTTTCACTTTTTAATCATCTGATAATCTCCGCATCTGGACTATTTCATGTAACTATTTATATGTAACAGTACTATGATACTGTTGGATTACCACTTTGCCTTTGGCATTCTGTATTTCAAATCTTTTTTATTGATCTTGCTTTCCTTCACAGTTAATGGATATTTTCTAGCATAATCTTTTAATTTGTTTAACAGTTTTTCATTATACTTAAAATTGTTTTCTTAGTGGTTACTCTTAGGCTTACGATATATGTCTAAATTAATCGAAATCTAATTTCACATTAATATTAACTTAATTCTAGTGACATGTAGAAACTTTGCTTCTATTCTTTCCATATTTTGTAGTCTTATTGTTCTACATATTAGATTTACATATGTTATAAATCCACCCATGCCTTGTAATGATTATTACTTTACATACATTTGCTGATGCCTACATGTGTGTATATATACATGTATGTATTTAATAGAACCAAGAAGAAGGTGAGCTGTGTGGACAGTGTTCACTCTGTGCCCTTTCTGACTTATTTCCTTTCTTCCTGTGGACTCAGGTCTTCATCTGGCACGTTTTCTTCCCTCCAAAGCAGCTCTGTGCCACCCCTCCGGATGTTGCTATTTGCAACATATTACATTTCATTACACTGCAAGCCTGGCAATACAAGTAGATGCACATTGTTTTATATATATATATACACATTTCTTTTAAAATCAGTTAATAAAAGAAAGAGGGAGAAATATACAACTACCTTGGTTTTTAATCATTTTTTACCTAGGTGAAAGTCATATAATGTATAATTAAACATATTAACGTATAGAATTCAGTGGCATTTGATGCACTTACAATGTTGTGCCAAACACCTCCTACTTTAGTTTCAGAACACATTCATTGCCCCAGAAGCACACTCCAAACTTCTAAGCGCTCTCTGCATCCTCTTCCTTGTTCCCTGGCAAGCGCTCATCTGCTCCAGTCTCTATGGAATTATCTGCTCTGGACATTTTATATAAAAGAAATCTTGTAATATGGGACCTGGCTTTTCCCCCTTAGCATGTTCTTGAGGTTCGGTCTTATTATAGTACTTATCTGCACTCCATTCCTTTTTACAGCTAACTAATATTTCACTGAATAGATAGCAGAATGGGTTTATCTAGTTGTGTGCTGGAGGACATCAGCGGTCACACTTAGACCTCTGGAGTGAATACTGCTGTAGTAAACATTCTGTACAAATTTCTGTGCAGACAAATGTTTTCATTCCTTTTTAATGCATACCTAGGAGTAGACTTTGCTGGGTCATAAGGTAATTCTGCATTCCACTTTTTAAGGACCCACTAAATTTCTTTGCACAGTAGCTGAACTATTCTACACTTCCACCAGCAAAATACAAAAGCTGTATTTCTTCACCTCCTTGCTATCATTTGCTATTTTTGTAGCCATCCTAATGGATGTGAATGGGAGTCTCGTTCTGGCACTTCTTTACTTCCTTAATGACTAATGGCATCGAACAGTATCTTCTTTAGAGAAATATCTATTCAAACATCTCCTCATCTTTTAAATTGAGTTGTTTTGAGTTGTAAGGCTTCTTTATGTGTTCTCAATACTAAAGAGACCCTATGATTTGCAAACACCTTTTTTCATTCTCTAGATTCCCATTTCACTTTCTTGAACTTTCAGACCAAACTTTTAGAAGCTTTTCCTGTCCTATCTCTGAAAGCCACATATGCAGCAATCATGCCCTGTGGCCGCTCTGAGGCCAGCTGAGCCTTTCATCTGGACACTAGACTCCATCTATTTGGACTACTGTCCTTGCCATCAAGTAGTTTTGGCTTTTATTCCTCCAAAAGCATTTGCTACAGGTCTTCTTAGTAAATGGAACTATCACCATCAACCCACTTCATCACGGCGGAAACCTGACTGATGTGCCTTCCAATGGCCAATCACAGCGATTCTCACCTGGCCTCCTGACCAGCCTTGCTTCTGATGCGCTCTTAGTTTTCTTTCCTGCTCCTCCAATCTGTGCTGCCTATACCCTCACAGGCATCCTTTGTCATACAAATGTTTCCCATTGCACAGCTGTGCACCCACCTGGGTGAATAGCTCTACGCCTCTCCTGCCACCTTTACCTGGAGACCTGCCTTGCCCCAGTATCACAACTGTGTTGTCTTCCTTTGCAAGGAACTTTCCTCTGCCCAGGACTCTCTCCCTCCCCCTTCTCCCTTTGCTAGGCCTGCATTGTCCTTCTTTTGGTTTTAGCCTCAAGTTCACCTCCTCTAAGAACATTTCTTGGTCACTTTTTCTTTAACTTTCTCTGCTGCTTCAGCTTATTCCTTTCCTTTGCAGTTCTTGACATAGTTTTTAGTGCAGTGGTTTAATGATCCATTGTCTGCTGTTCCCACTGCCTGGTAAACTTAGAGACTGCAGGAAACAGTTTTTCGTTCATCACTCCAATAAACACCTAGAAGTAATAATAGGAGTTCTCACTTGCCAAGCACTGTGTATGTTCTGGAAACATATCTGAATATGTTTGTATATACACACACACTGTATTAGTTGGGGGTCTCTAGAGGAAAAGAGCAATAGAAAATACATATGTAATTATGCAAGGGGATTTATTAGGCAGATTTACAGGATCAGAAGCAGGAGAGTCCCCAGTGGGTGCCTGTGTGCTGCAGAGCCAGAGGACACAGGAGTTGCTCAGCCCGGGAAGATGGAAGCTGAGAACGAGCTGGCTCAAGGATGCAGCACCAGTCCAAGGTCGAAGGCCTGGAAGCTCGCTGGAGGGTCATAGTCCACGTCTGCGTTGAAGGCTGAAGAAACTGTACACCTGGAGGCTGACGTCCAAAGGCTACAGCAGCAAAGGGGACCACTCAGGAAGACTGGAGCTCTCCATAATGGGAGCACCTCCTTCTTTCCCTTGCTATTCCATCCAGGCTGTTGGTTGGTGCCACCCACACTGCGGGTGGGGCTTTGCCTGCAGTTTGCTGGCCTCCAAGTCAGTCATCCAGAGACACACCCAGACCTGCGCTTTATGGTCCGCCAGGCATTTCTCAGTCCATTCAAGCCGATGGATCATGATTAACAGACATTCATACATGTATATAATACATGCGCGCACATACATACATACTTTATACATATTCACATACATGCACATACACAGACACACATCATTTATCTGCACAACAACCACATGAGTATATGATTTTATCGTTGCTGTACATCTGTCTAAAGTAAAGCACCGTGACTTGCCCTGCTCGTGGTCAGTAAGTGACTACTGTCTTTACTTCACACAGTTTCATTTGATAATTAGATGTGTGGTGCGTGTAGATACTACAAAAAAGAGCAGTGGATTTTTTTTTTTTTCTTTTTGACCACCAAGGACTTTCTATTTTAAGATGGGTCTCATTGCATCATGCCTTTCACTTGGCAGTAAAGAGAACAAAGTAGGGCTCAGTTACTGTTTGTAGAATGAATGAACTGGGATGAAACAAAATGAAAACCCTGTCCCCCAAGAGCAGTACTGTTCAGCAGAGCCGTCTGAACTATTATGAGGACTTTGTCACTAACCCATCCTGTACTTATCTGGTCACCTGTATGTGGCTGCTGAGTGCTTCAGATGTGGCCATTGTGTCTCAGGAACCAGATTCTGCAGGTCTTTTGATTTTAATTATTTTAAATTTAAATAGCCATCTGCTTACTGACTGCCACAGTGCAGGCTAAGACTTTTGAAATGGTATCACTTTTGGTGTTTTGGAGTTTACACGCAGTTCAGATGAATTGAATTGAAGTGCAAGACAAAAGACAAAACCCAAATCCCCCTTTCATTCCTTCTGACCCTGGAGCCCTCTGGCCCCAATTTCTCAGACATTGACCACCCTACTTTACTTCACAGTAGTCTGTGGTAGCAAGTCCCTTTCCACAGGTGTGCCTCTGTTTCCCCACCCTTTCAGCACTGCCCTAGGCAGTCCTCCAAAAGTATTTAAGTGATCAACTAACAGCCAGTGTCTAACTGAAGTGGAGCACTCAGGCTATCAGGGGTGGGCACATGGAGATAAGTAAAATGAGGCCTTAAAAAAAATATGAGAGAAGGAGACTGGTAACCTGACTTGTGAGGCTTCAGTCAAGGGAGTGGCATGGTGGGAATGCCGAGCATCTGGGTCTGCAGCCAGGGTTGTGAACAGGGCTCCGAGAGGTCCTCTGTGCAAAAATTGTAAAACAGAACTTGTCCCGTGCACCCCTGGACTGGGTAAGTGGATGGAGTCACTCTTGCTTTTGAGACTGACCTCATGATAGACAAGGGAAAGTCAAAGTCAGCTAGCCTGAAAGGAGAACCCTTGTGTTTCCTTATGGAAAAATAATCAAAGACGTAATAGATAAAAATCAGACTGAGACTTAAATATCAAAGACGATGAACCAGAAGTGATGTGCAGTTTCCTCCAGTTAATGGGCAACTGCTCTTCCTATTCTCAACGATGTCCAAAGTTGGGATAGTGAAAAAGCATTTCTTTCCTCCCACCATTGGCATACTTGGAATCTCAGTTACATTGTAAATAGGTTAGTACAAAAAGACGCTGCTTTGTTTGGATTTTGCTTTTGCTGTGGAATCCATTAGAAAGCAATGTGCTTTTGTATGTCAAAGGGCAGAAAGGCCCTACTTCCTCTTTTCAAAAAGCTTTGGTGATAAGTCAACTACTGTATTTATTCCAGGCAGTTCCATTTGATAATTAGATGTGTGCTGGTGTAGATACTATGAAAAGGCAGTGAATTTTTCACCACAAAGGACTTTCTATTTTAGGATGGGTCTCACAGCATCATACTGTTGTCGGATGGGAAGGGGGATTCAGAAAATATATCTCCAGGTTCTTTATTTGTGCAGGCAATGAATTGCAGGAGCGAATTTTAGGGCATTGGGAAAGTTTATTTAAGTAACAAAAGGGAGACTGGTTTGGCCAGGTGGGTAAAATAACTAGCTGATACTGCAGTTTGGAATCTGAAAAGGCCTAGGAGACTAGGGAGCAGGGGGCAAGCGCGCAAGGCAGAAGGGAGAGCGCGGGGGGAGAGAGGGGGCGAGCGAGGGGGCGAGAGAGGCAAGAGAGGCAAGAGGGCGAACTCGTGGTGCCATTCATATTTATCTGGATTCTGTTCTTGTGAGAGTTGCTGGATCCCGTGAGAAGAGGGGCGATTGGAATTTTGCGCCCCAGGCTGACGTCAGGTCAAAGCCACTCCCCAAGGTCATGTTCATCTTCCCAGCCAGGTCAGGCCACGCCCTAATCCTATATCAATACCACTAGAAGTGAAGTTTTTACTCAGTCACCCAAGTGTCCCTCTGTAGACAGGAAGCATTTAACACAGCTGACCAGTAAGTGCTTCATTTTGCATCAAATAACTGTTATCAGTGCATGGCTAGAGTGACCCTGTGTTTGATTTTCCCAAATTGCCTCAAGTTTACTCTCAAATTTCAACAAAATCAGTTCATTATATGCAAATTCAAAGGAAGATTTTATTTTGATGTCTCTTTAAGCCTTTGCTCGTAAGTTACATCACAGATCAGAAAAGGAAAAATAACTCCCAAGAGAACTAAACCAACCCTCCCTGTCTCTTCTACACTGATGGGAAAATCTCTTAAGAAATTAACTTCCTGCTCCTGAGCCAGCTCTACATTGCCACAGTGTGTACCCGAGACCACTAGGTCCACGAACTGGACTGAAAAGAAAGCGGTTCACAGTGAATCTTTGAACTCATTCGGTTGTGCAAAATGTTCCAGGTATTTTATAAGTATTTTCAGCCTTCAGATGTACTCTCTACTTCTCAGCCCTCCTGCCATGTAAGAAGTCACAATGCGAGCAAGTTGTAGATCAAATTCTACCACATATACACAGATATTCACTGGCGAAGCATGGGAAATGGTAATGTATAACGCTTCTGTGAGCTCAGGAGCGCTGTCCTTAGGGACTCACATGAGCCTCTGCAGACAGCGCTCACTCAGCCTCCGGCTAGATTTGGTAGCAGCAGCAGCTGCCTGTGGGCCTGTATTGAATGACAGAAGACCAGGAAGTGGTGTGCAGGACAATGAAATGCGGTGCAGGACCCTGAATACCAAAGGATTAGGGGACTGCCATCCCCAAACACAGCCTTATGCTTTGAGGGTCATTTTGACCCACAACATATTTGAATACCATTCACTGTAACAATAATAATGCATTTCTAATCACCCTGTTTGCAAGTTAGCAAAACCTATGAAATCCATGGCAAAAGTGACTTTCAAAATTTCTTAGTAACTGGCTCCAGGTTAGATTCCTGCTGAAGGTCCTCTACACGCTGTCTAAATCTGCCTCGTGGGTAGGCTGACAGTGGTTGACACATGCACATGCCCTCATACAAACAGTACCTTGTTTATGTTGAATGGTGACTAAAGTTAATCAGCACCTGATCCTGTAACACACGCTTAGTAACTTTGGAAATCTTGGGAATTCAAAGAACTCATAAACATGCTAAATGCTCTGACAAGTCCAGTAAAAAGGTAACTGACTAAACTAAAGGCTTTTGACTTATTTGGCTTTGGAAACCTCAGGATACAAGCAACTGAGGAAAATAATGGCTCTGTGTTTAAAAGGCAACCTGCTAATTTGATGTCTTCAAAACACGTTTGCAAAACAATGTTTTTGAAAGTAGATTCTGAGTAAAAACTGATGTTAGCTGTCATCCTAGATCCAGCCAAGTCTTTACATCTGAATAAATGGACATTCTGATTCATAAGTCATTCTCTTGTGAGTTCAGTGTGCAAGGATCTGTCCCCAAGAATTAAATATCTTCTATACGACATGATAAAACTGAGATTTTTCGATTAGCAAAATTCATGGGTCATAGCAACCCTTCATTGAGGGTGTAGGGTCATATTTGCAAGGAATAGATTATGAGAAAGATAGCATTGACTGCTTAATTTTCTCCTGTTATAATATACAATACAGATATTTCTACCATCCTTTTACAAGACAGGAAACAGAGGCTTGGAAAGGATACAAGATGAGATAAAAAAAAAAACTACAGTGAATACTTAAATTAAAAAAAATTACAGTAAAAGACACATCACCACTAATCCCTCTTGAAATCCCCCCTCACTCTGAATACATTTACCCCATTGTTCTTGCCACTTTCTAAAACAGTTCTTGAATTCCTCTTTCATGGGAATCTTTAGCTGTGCTGTTGTCTCTTAGTTGTGAGGCAGTTGTTTGCTTCAATCTCCTGAAATGATTCAAAACATTGATTTTTCATGGTGATTTTGACTTTGGGGAAGAGCCAGGTGTACATGGTACCAGATCCAGTAAATGAGGGCACACTGTGATGTTTGTATTTGACAGAAATTACTGTAAACATTTGATCAATGACAGATGATCTTAAAATATGGTGAATGTTCAAATTAAAATATTCATGACAGTAAGAGACGCATTCCCATTAATCCTCCTCACCACCCCATACACACACTTTGAACACATTGATCCCATTGTTCTTGACAATGTGCCTTTTACTGTAACATAACTTTCAATTTAAACACACATTGTCTCTTTCATCACTCCTTGTATACAAGTTTCTAAAGTCACTGAGAAATTTAGTAGCAGAGCTGGGCCTATGTGACAGTGTGAGCTCTTCACCTTCATGCTGTGCCTTTGGAGCACAGACCCCATGTCTGCAGCCCCACATGTACCAGCATTCCTCCGAGCACCCTCACCCAGTGGATATGTGGCATGGCCCCGTGTGTGGCTGTGTGTTCTGCTCTTCCATCTTAAAATTCTCGACAGTTTTTGAACAAGAAAAATTACATTTTAATTTTGCATCGAGCTCCACACGTGACGTGCCCAGTGGTGTCGGCAGCTTGTCTGCTCTACATGGCAAGGGGCTTGAGGAACTGCAGAGAGTCTGGCCTACACCACTGTCCAGTCTGAAGGCAGGTCCTGGAAACTAGGTCTGACCATGTCCACCGATCCTGGGTTACGAGAGAAGATCCTGCTATGTGACCCCTCCAGCAGAACAGGTCCACACCCAGTTTTCACTGTGCTGGTTTCCTTGGAGAGAGTTTGTAAAACTCACAAGCACCAGTACAGGCATGTCCCAGCTCCAGTGGATGAGCCCTCTGCAAACTGACTCCAGTGAATTGACCCCACTGTGATTTGGGGATGACAACGGCCAGTCCCAGTGCCTGGGCTGCATGGTTAAGGGTGCTCAGGGTGTGTCCCACTCTCATACCATGGCAGGAACCTCAACATGCTCAGTCTGCATCACCCACCACATCCATGCTCCCTTTATAAAGCAAACCACACCACGTTAGGGTAGCGATTCTCATTTGCAAACTCGTGTATAATTAGTTCCTTAAAGCATTTCACAAATTCAATACAGATCATCACTCTGGGCATGTTAGCTCTGGCAGCTAAGGTGAACTGTGGGCTGATAAGCAGGTGCTGGAGACACCCAGGTGGCGGCAGAACTGTGTCCCCATGATCCCCAGGAAGTCCTAGCAGCAGCCTTGCTGGCTTCCCACAGCTGTGGGTGCCCCCTTTCTCCCACAGGCATGAAAGGACTGCAAGAAATGGGGACAAGCTTTTAGGGGGTCTGACAAGGCAAACACAGTCAGTGTGACAGAAAGAAAACCACCAGGTGCCATTCAGTCATGGGGGGAGAGAGCAGCCAGCCCTGAGGGTCACGTGCTTAAGACAAAATAACAATTCAAGGTGGGCAGATGCATGTCCCCTGTGGGCCAGAGGCAGATAACTTGGAGGTAGGTGGCAGTGGTATGCTCTTTGGCAGGGTTGTCTGGGCCAGCGATGCTCACTGGCCCTTTGACTCATGGGAGGAGGGGACAAAAGATATAAGCTCAGCTAGAGGGAATTTCCAGAACTTTTGCTGAAATACTTTCTTGAGTCCCTTTCGGACACCCAGGTGGTGGGCTACGTGCCAAGGCCATTCCGAGGGGGATGTTCGGAGGGGAGACTGCCTAAGAAGAAAGCCAGCACAGAAGAATGGAGGAAGGAGGTAAGGAGAGCTGGGTAATCACTTGAGAATCTGTGGCCAGCCAGCCATGAAGCTGTGGATTTTGCAGTCACAAGTCCCGTAAATTCCCTTTTTGCCGAAGCCAGTTTGAGGTGGTTTCTGTCATTTGCAACTGGAAAAAAAAAAATCTGACTCATGACTGAGGTAAAGGGGAAGTCTCATCTCCTTTACTGTGTAGTGCTTTTCCTTCACACACGAAGCATCTTTCATGGGTCTCAGCATTGATCAATGGTGCTATATTTTCCCGACCGCAACTTACAGTTCCCACAACTCAGGATATCTGCTTGCAGAATTTTACTCATAGAACAAGAGAACAAAGTGGAAATCAGAGCTACTCTGAAAACCTGGGACATAGGAACAAAACATACATCCTGATGGTAATGACCACCTGCTCTCACACCCTAGCATGCTCTGCAGGCAGGCATTTCAAACACACATTCCTCCATTTGGTAATCAAGCTAAAAATATCTTGCTTACTCCCCAGCTGAAGACTGAAACACACTGCTCAGGAGGCTTTGAACAAATTCTCTGCAGCAGAGAGGCCGGTCAATACATGGACCTTGCTGAGGGAACCCCGCGGGAGATTCAGCCCCACACCCCTCCTGCTGCCTTGACTGTTGAGTGCGATGCCCTCCCCCCCGTAACTCTGTCCCTTGGTATCTCATGAACCACGTGACCCTGAAGAGGCAACATCCTAGGCCTTAGAAAGAGTTTTCTCAGAAGCTGTGCCAAGCCAAGTTTGCTCCTTCCAGTCTGTGGTCTGAGCATGATCAGCAAGTCAGAGATGATCCGTCTGCAATTCTTATGGATTGGCAGGGAATAAGGGGCTCCTAGCAGTAGCTTGTGATGTGGCTGATGCTATCATTATCTAGAGTTTGTAATCCACACAGCTATTGCTGGATTCAGCACTCACTGTGTACCAGGCACTGTGTTAAACATTTTACCTTTACCAGGCAAACATTTACAAGACACTGTGGCACAAGATCTGTTGATGCCTCTCTGGTGAGATGCAGAGCAGTTGAGCAAAATTCCAAGAGCATATGAGGATCATCCATCTCCTAAATGTGAAGTGCAGAGCTAAATCCTGTGACCATCTTTTCCACCTTCCACAGACCACGTTCTTAACGTCTATGGTATTTAGAACCTTACTTAGAAGACCTTTGACATTCTATTTGGGAGCATCAGTTTTTATTTCCATAACTTGAGAATATTTAGTGAAAAATTTGCAAATAATTGATTAGGCACAAGCATAGTAGGAACACACAGCAGTAATACTGACTCAGCACCTTCCCTGGGCCTGGCACTGAGCTGGCCTTGGGAATGCGCAGAAGACCAGAGAGACACAGCCTCTGGGCTCGTGAGATGGCACAGACACAGAAGTGATGACAAGGAAGGGTGGTGGGGTCCTGCGGGAACTGAGGCTGGGGAAGTCAGATATGTCTGCCTGGTGTCTACTTGCTTTGAAGCCATCTGGTGATGGGCAGAATCGCATGGCTCATCTGTAAAGGGAGGTTGGGCTAGAGGGTCTGCAAACCCTTCTCTAGCTCTGGAATGTGTTGAGTGTCAGGCTCCCTTCCTGGGTTCTGGAAGGGTAAGGTATATAGCAAATGCATTCTGCAGCATTGTTCTTAATGCAGTGAAGTGCAGAAAAATCTGGGGAGCTTGTGAAAACAGCAACATCCAGATCCATAACCAGGGCGCTGGATCCAGAAGCTCCAGGCTGTGGCTGAGTCTGCATCCTTAATAAATCTTGCAAAAAGTTCTGATGCATGAAATGTAACTTGAAACTAAGCTATGGCTATGGCAGCACTAGGGAGCCTGTCGGAAATGCAGATCAGAGGCTGCCTCCCCAAATCGAATCAGTATTTTTTCAAAGTCCCAGGTGATGTGGTACTGTGAAATGTCTTTAGAAGGGTCCGGTGCAATTCATCGCCATGTCACGGTCAACGTTAAGACCTGCCGCATACCTAGGGGTCATTACTAATTTTTCTTAGCGTGGCTTTCTTCATCAGGAGAGAGCTGTGAATGCCATTCCCAAGAGCATCATTGGGAATAGTGTTTTGCAGACATTGGCGGAGCCCCAGGCTCCAGTCCTCCGGGGCCACCTGGGGATGGGGATTGTGTGCTCCAGCCAGGACTGAGCTGGGCCTCCAGGCTACAAACTCCACTTCAAACAGAGCTGTTCTCCTTTGATCAGCTAGGAATTGGGAGTACAGTTTGATTTCCTTTGAAAAGAAGATTTTACTGCTTTAATTTTTTCTCAGCCAACCTGCTGCTGCTTTGTGGTGTCCGTCAATGCCATTGGTCTTTCTCTCTTATTATCCCAGAGATGGGCAAAGGATTGAACCTGGGTCCCTCTTCCTTTATGCTTCCCTTGGGGAAGAGCTGTGACCTTCAAAATGTCAAAACCTTTTCCTGCTCCCAGGAGGACTGTTTAGTTACTTCCTTGTCCTATTTTAATATGCAACGACCAAAGAAAGATGCTAATGTGGAAAATTCTGAATTCAGCTCACACATGATCCTTAGTTTATTCTCTAACAAAAACTCCATGTGTTTTTTGCCTTATAAACCAAAACATTCCCACCGGTCAATGGGAATTTGATACTTAAGGTAAACATCAGCTGTCCGGATTTTTCTTTAGACCCCGTATTTTGGTATGTCTTTAGTGATTAGCATTGCCTGGTGACTCTACTGTGAGAGTCTCAGAATTCACCTGATCAAAAAGCCACAAGAAGCTTAGGCAAAGACGACTTCAGTTTAGCAAACACCTAAAGAGCAGCGCTCAACTGGGATGCATAAAATTATCACCTGGGGAGCTTTGGCCAAAAGCTCTTCATGGAACACATGCTGGTGCTGGGATTAGAGAGTCAAAAATACTGTCCCTGTGGATCTAATAGAACTGCAAAGATATTTTTTAAGTTTCAGGCACAAATAGATTCTATAAAGAGGGGAAAACAGGGTGTCAGTGTACCATGCAGATATAGACTTTCTGAGAAGGTGGTATCTATGTTGTGTTGGACACCCAAATTGCAGGACAGATGGAGCTATAGGAAGATCTGAGGAAAGAAATTTAAGCAGATAAAGTAAGTGCAAAGGATCCCAAACAGATATAAGCCTGGCATATTCAAAGAGAGATAAAAAGCTAGGGCAAAAAGAGTGAAGACTAAAACCGAAGGACATGAGATCCTAGTGATACCAAAAACATTTATAGCCCATAAAAGTGATAGTGGAAGAGATAATTTCTCAAACTTTCACAGTGGGAAAATATATAAAAGGCAATATCATTCACATGAACAATGACCTATTTTCTAGGGAATGCTTTCCAATTTTATTTTACTTTAGCTTGTGTGCATGTGCAGGGCGAGATGAGAGTTAATACTTTTCCTTGGAAATACATATTAGAATTGCCTGGGGGGAGGTTCTTTCAAGTCATTTGAAACTTAAGAACACTCCTATCTATTGCTTGTAGGTCCCAGCCTCTTCACTGCCCTGGCAGTGTGGCCCTATAGTCAGCAATTACCCACAGACATGGCTGCACTCAGTGTTGCCCCAACGGGCTGTGCGCACACTCAGGATTTTTATGTGTCCTAAACTTCAGCCCAGTTCCTTGACTCTAAATTCCTAACATGTGCACTGTCTGCCTACAGCATCTCCGACAAACTGCTGGACTCAGGTGAGAGCAGAACTCAGAGAGGTGGGAGGAGGCGGTGAGCTCTGAGCCCCTGCGCCAGGCAGCGGCTCTCAGCCCCACCTGCATGTTGGTACCATCTGGGCACCTTGAAGTAAAGTCCTGATGCCAGAGGCCCAGGCCTGGAGATTCTGATGGAATTTACTGGGATGTGCCCAAGAACCAAGACTGTTCAAAGCTCCCCAGGTGATTATTTTATGCATCTCAGTGGGGGACCACTTCCAGATCCTAACTAAAACTAAAGTCATCTTTTCCCAGGCCTCTTGTAGCTTCTCTGTTAAGTGAATCCTGAGACTGACTCTAGTGCCACCAAACAATGCCAGTCACTAAAAATGTTGCCAAAATACTAGGTCTAAAGAGAGCTCCGGGCTGCTGATACTTACTGTAGGTGTCAGGTTCCCACTGACCAATGGGAGCCTTTGGCTTACAAGAAAAGGCACAAGGGCCCGGGGGACAAACCAGGGTGGAATATGAGCCCTGTCTCCCTGCCCCTCATATCCTCCCTCACGCCCTCACCAGACTCTGTCTCAGAACAGAAACAGTTTATTTTTGTCAAATCATTCACATAAACCCACCAAATACTTCCTTATTTGTTTTCACTGTTGGCATTTTTACTTTATCAGGCTTAAAGTGTCCTGAAAGCACAAACTAACCCTGTTTTTCCATCTGCCAAAGGAAGGGGGGCTCTGAACAAGCACCCCATGACTGCTAACTACCTGCAGGTCTCGGACTCACGTGGGCTGGTGTGCAAAATCCTGGTTCCCCTATAATTTAGCTGAGCAAACTCGGGTACAGATGTCATCTCTACTTCCTCCCTCTGTGAGATAAGCATAATAGCAGTCTCTCTGTCACAGACAGCCAGTGAAAATTAAGATTATATATGCAGTTTTTTTTCTTGTTTCCTATGGAGGCATGAATATCAACCCAACCTTCAATGGTTTAAGCAATTTTCCATCATCTTTGATGGCTCTAAGAGTGTCCTCCTCAGTATTCTTCTCGTGGTTGCCGTCAGGTGGTGGAAGGAGCTGGTCATCTGCTTGGCAGCATCTCCCTCACCTGCTTGGTGCCTGGGTTGTGATGGCAAGAACAGCTGAGTAGTGGCTCATGAGTTTTCTCTATTTGCTGTGGCCGGGTCGGGCTTCCTTGCAACACGGAGTGCTTAGGGTTGTCAAACTTCTTTTATGCCAGCTAGTGTCACCCTCCTGTTTGAGCAATTACACTGCTCACCCAGCTCCTGGGGAGGGAGCAGAGATTCACTTGTCCACGGGAGGAAAATTGATAAATTTGGGGTACATTTTGTCCACTATTATCTATAAAGCCTATGATATAGTGTCTGGTACCTATTAGATGGAATATTTCAAATAGCCCCTATTATAATAATAGCTAAGTGCTACCCTGATCACTTTAGAGTGATGCCGCCCATTCTTTTCATCAGGTTGGTGGAAGACAAGATCAGCAAATGGAGGTAGAGCTGGAAAGAGTGAGCGTGATAACCAGGAGAAGAAACACCAGCATTTCCCTGTGGGAGGCATTGAGTCACCCGCCTTTTGTCACACACTGTAAGATTGCAGGAAGTTGCCATCATAGCTCTTCCAAGGCAATTATTGTGAGGTTGCGGAGAAGAGGGGGCAGCTAGGGAGACTCAGCTCATTCCCAGTGCAGGGGCTGCCAAGTGCTCTTGTGTCACGGTGGCACCATCAGCAGGGAACAGGATGTGCCACCGTGGCAGTGAGTCACCAAGTGAAATCACGGCTTCCAAGGTTCTAGTGCCTGTGTGTGAGGCAGGGAGACTGGCCCAAGGTCCCGTCCCTCAGGAAAGAGCAAGGAAGCTGAGTCTGGGTGTAGGGGAGGGGAGGGGAGAACTAGATGCCTGACCTCTGTGAGTTCCGTGGGATTCTTTGTAGGGTGAACTGACCCACAGCTGTTCTTAAGATGTATTATGGGGGAAGAAAAGAAATCCAAATGAGCCAAGGTAAGCAAGCGATGCATTAGTTTTAAAGACAATTGATTATGACAAGGTTGGGTTGTTCCAATTATGTAAGGTGCTAATCACATGGATAATCAAACTGAGAGAATTCATCACATTACCGTACTGTGAAAATGGGCTCTTAGCACCATCTCCATAAATAGTCCCCTCCTTCACTGGCCTGGGGCTGGCCTGTGACTTGCTTTCATCAACTGAGCATGGCAGAAGATGCTTCCAATCCCAGGAACACACCTGCAGAAGGCCTGGCGGCTGTTGCTTCGGTACTTTGGGAGCCCTGAGCCACCAGGGAAGGAGTTGAAACCCCCGAGCAAGAGTGACCTTGTAGAGGTCACAAAGGAAGTGGTCCTGCCAAGACACAGAGAAGGGCAGCCCAGGCCATCCCACAGGCCGGCCCCACTGGGACACCCAGCTCTCGACCAAGACGTCAGACAACTCTCAGGAGGCCATCGTGGACATGGCCTCCTGTGACTCAGCAGAGCTTCTGAGTGATGCCAGCCCAGACCCAGCTCACAGCAACAGGCAGGAGACCCAGCAGAAGGCGAGCTACGGCTGGCGAGCCCTCACCCAACAGGAGGGGGGGAAGAAAAGTGGAAGTGATTTCATTCCACTAACTACTGGCATGATGGTAGCCAGAACAAATTAGAGGAGAACATAGATTATCTTAAAGGATGCAGAAAAACCTTTTGAAAAAATTCAACATTCATTCATGACAAAAGAAAAAAAAATTCTTGAAACAAACTTGGAATGAAAAGGACCTCATTCTCTTAATCTAATAAAAGAGATCTGCAAAAATATCTGTAACAATCATCATAGTTGACAATAAATTCACGTTGCGAAATTAAGAAAAAGGCTAAAATATCCACTATTACCACTTCTAATTTAAATTATACTGAAAGTTCCTGTCATCTAATGAGGCAATAGAAAGAAATAAAAGGCATAGGGATTAGAAAAGAAGAAAGAGAAGTGTCACTTAAAAATATGATGTTAAGCAAGGTGTGGTGGCACATACATGTGATTACAGCATTATGGGAGGCTGAGGCAGGAAGATCACAAATCTGGGTCCAGTCTGGCTAATTTAGTGACATAATGAGTATCTGTCTCAAAATTTAAAAAGGGGCTGGGGGTTGTAGCTCTGTGGGAAGATCCTGGGTTCAATCAGTCACTAGTATTGAAAAGAAAAGATGTGATCTTACATGTATCAAATTCAAAAGAAGTTTCAGATATATTACTTTGAGAAAATTAAACAAATTTGCTGGAAATAAAATCACACTATTTAATACTGGAAACCAGGTAATATAAATTTTAAGAGCTAGTATATTACATCAAAAATATAGATGTCTAACAAAGGAGTTGAAGATATTCGAGTAATTTATACATTATTTATAGGTATTAAAGAATGCTAATTTAAAAGGTTTTAGACTGGAAGCCTCAATACTGTAAATATATTAATTCTTCTCCAATACAATCCCAATGAAATTCCCAAATTTATAAAAAAATTATTATTGTTATCATTTGTGATGGTTGATTGATTGTGTCAACTTGTAAGAGAAGTTTAACTAAATTGGTTTAGCAATTCTACACCCTAGGGTGTAGAAGATCCACCCTGGGGCAGCCCATTCTCTAGATGGTATAAAGGGGAAATGAAGAGGGATACAGGCCGGCCGGTTTCTTTGGATCAGTTTTGCTTCCTTGGAGGAGTTCCAGACTTTCACTTGGGTCCTTGGAACTCCAGACTTTCGCCTGGATACTTCGGACCTCTAGACCTTTGCCTGGACCCTTCAGACCTTTGCCTGGATCCTTCAGGCTTCCGGACCTTCGCCTGGATCCTTCAGACCTCCAGACCTTCAGCTGGGCCCTCCGGATCTCCAGTTTGCAGACGGACCCTCTGCATGCTTCCACGCCTGACTTGGGAGAAGCCCGAGGAAGCCAAATTGTAAGCTTTCAATTATTCATATATCTACCATTGTATCTGTTTCTCTAGAGAATACTGACTAATACATCGTTATTGTGTTTTGTTTTGTTTTTTTTTTCTTTTTTTTAAAGACAGGGTCTTGCTATGTAGTTCAGGCTGGACTTGAATTCACTATGTAGCCCAGGCCGGCCTCCAACTCAGAACAATCCTCCTACATCAGCTTCCTAAGTGCTGAATTACAATTGTGCACCACCATACCCAGCTTCCAATTTCTTTTTTTTTAGAACCCAACAAATTGATTCTAAAATGCATATGGAATATAAAGGAATGAATGAGACAAGGACAACTACCACATGAGGAGACGTGTCCTAGAAGGTATCAAGACTCCTTGATGAGGTAGAATTAACTGTGGTCTAGAAACAGGCCAATGGGCTAGTAAATCAGAACCACTTTAGAAGCAGCCTCATGTGTTTAATATGGTGTTTGCTCTACCACACAAGTGACGGGGCAGCTTAGTAGGCAAAGAACAGACTTTAATAAATACTGCTAGGATAACTGGGGGCCCATATGAAGGTCGAACAGCCATAATCTGCAAACACAAAATCTGAAATGCTCCATAATCCAAAACTTTTTGGGCACATGATACCACATGTAGAAAAATCCCTACCTGATCTCACGTGAGGGTTGACAGTCCAAACACAGGCATACAAAAAGATACCATGTAACAATACCTTCAGGCCATTTGCACATAGGGTCTATAAAACATAGGTAAATTTTGTGTTTAGATTTGTGTCACATCCCCAAGATATCTCATTATGTACATGCAAATAGTCAAAAAACTGAAAAAAAATCTGAGATCTGAAACACTTCTGGTTCTAAGCATTTTGGATAAGGGACTCTTAACCCATATTAAAAAAAAACATAAGGAAAAAAAATTATACATCTATCTCACCCATATGTAAAAGAATTCTTGTTATGGCCTGTGTCTAGTTGTCACCCCAAAGCCTAGCCTAGTGCAGTCATTGGTGAGGCTTTATCAGAGGTGACTGGATGTAGAGTGTGTGATGCTGGGATTAAGAGTGTATGATTACTAAATTAGTCCACTGATTGGTTTGGCATAGTCCTGAGTGTGGATAATGGGATGTCCCACCCACTCTAAGGGTGGGTAGCCTAGATACAATATAAGGGACAGAAAGAGGGTTTCTGTTGTCACTGGTTGCTTGCTGGTTGTTGCTTGCTACTTTCCTGCTTTGCTGCCTCCTGCCTGCCATGAACTGTTTCTCCTCTGGATGGCACTCTGGCTGCCACCCTGCCTTGGAGCCAGCTGACTATGGCCTGAAACCGCTATGAACTGTGAGCCAAAAGAACATTTCCTCCTTTCACTTTGAGTGTCAGGTATTTTGTCTCAGCAACCAGAAAGGTAACCAAGACAATTCCAGTTAGTTTAGGAGCCAAATGGGAGAAAATAGACTATAAACCTTAGAAAATAATACATAATTTTTTAAAGAGTGAAAATAAGAATGTTTTAAAATTGAAAAAAAAAACATTGACTGTAATGAAAACATTACACATTTCATTACATTTTTAAAAATATGCCTATCCAGAAGGGACTGTAAAGGATTTGAAAAGAGGAGCTATCAATTAGGAAAAGATAAAAGAAATATGTATAATCAGTGAAAGGCTTGTTTCCAGGAGATATAAGGAACTGTTCCAAATCAACACCACCAAAAAAAGGATAGTTCAATAAAGACTCCAGTCCTCTCCTTCTTAAAAAAGAACATCCAGTTGATCACTAAAAATATGAATATGTTCTCATTCTCATTAGTCTGGCATACGTAAATTAAAAAATAAAATGCTTTTGCTTACCTTGTAGATTGACAAATTGACAAAGAAAATATCAAACATTGAGAGATCAAAAACTACTGGGAATTGTCATACATAGTTGTTATGCACAGTAGAAATGCTGTAATCATTTTTTTTTTTACATTATCTTTTCAAGCTATCTCATGATGAGGTGAGTTCAGTCTTTAATGCATGCTTTAAACAAGTGTGCGCCCTGCATCCAGGATGGCAGCGGACTGTTGGTAACAGTGTGTAATCTGGCTGCTCACACTGCACAAGATGGATAAATCAGAGGATCTTCACTCAGTGGTGTGTTTCTAGGTAGTAATGAAAAGGAATGAACTACATGGATAAATCTGACAAACATATATTGAGCCAAAAATGCCAGACACAAAAATATGAATCTATTCCTATAAAAGTTCAAAAACAGACATTTCTATAAAAGTTCAAAATGGTTCATTCATGAGTGGTAAAACTAAGAAGAAAACAAGGATATCACCTGGTGGATAGCTCCAGGGCAGCAGGAGGAAGGTATAATGCGGGAGCACGGGCTGCTAGCCAGTCTTCTTAGTTACTGGCTGGGGTGGTAATTATTCAACTATTTGTAAAAATGTTTTATTCACCTTCCAGTAGCTGTATGACATAATCAGTGAAATAAAAACAGTACAAAAACAGGGTGTGTGTGGAAAGATTTGGTTATACAGGTATCAACTACAATTCTGTTTATAAGAGAGGGGATCGACAAACACTGGACCACTGCCTTGTAGTACATTAGGGGATGGGTTCAGACACACTGTCACACACAGAGCCACAGATGGCAGCTCAGGCAGCCTCTAGAAACAACAGCAGACAAGAATATTTCACAGCTTCTAAAGACAACTGAGATGCATAACTAGACAGGAGACATTTATAGTAGATTATGTACAGATATCCCAATGTTCTAAAATAAACTATGCGTGGAAGAAGCACATTACGTAACTATAATTCTATTTAAGTGATGATATGATGAGTGATTTTGTTTTTCTTTGTATTGCTCATGTGTATAGTTTTGAGCCATGAATATGGATTACTTTGGATGGAAATAAAAAGTAAACAATCTATTCTCTAAAAACAGTAATGAAAAAAGAGCCTAGAGACCTAAAAATGGGAATAAGAAGTGTAGGATGAGTGAATATGTATGTTTAGAAAACACCTGGAGTCCTATCAGTACCCTTAGCCCATCTAAATGTTACTGTCCCCTGCTGGGGCCACCCCCTGGTTACTGTTTCCTGGCGTGTGCAGCTCTGACAGCAAAATGAATCCCGCTGTCTTCAGGAGCAAGCAGTGGTGCAGTGGTGTTGGTGTGGGGTCACTGTGGAACATCCTGCCCTGGTTCAGAGGAAGAGAAAATCCCCTGGCAGCTGCAGGGAGGTGGAAGGTTCCTCCCTCAGTTCTCCTCCATCAATCTGCCCCCTCTCACAGAGACCGGGACAGAAAGATGGCATGTGCCCAACACAGGAAAGGAGAGTAGTTACTTTGGTGAGCCAGGATCAGTGCCAGTAAAATGTTGCAGGTGAGGTGGCAACAATACCAGTGATGCCGATCCTAGGGCGTCACCGGCATCACGCCTGACTGCCCGCAGGGGTCACGACTGACTGCCTGCCATGTACATAGGTGCCTCAGACACCCAGGTATTGGTGAGTTTGGGGAACCCCAACATTCCTGGCAGCTGTGATGGGCCACCCTCTGCACACCCGCTAGCTCCTCAGCATGGAGTTGCCCTCTTGGTTTTCCCAAGCTGTGGATCCTCTTGGCACTAGACTTGTAGGCCAGCACCTCTGACAGCAAGCACTTCACATGTAGGAAGGTTCATGGAATCTTACAGAAGGTAAGAAAGTGGGAAAAGCAATCAGGTGGAAAAAGGTATTGATAACCCAATATGTGTATGTGAAGAAATTAATCTAATTTTTATACTTTTCTATGTGTGTCCTGACATGGAAAAGATTGGACATTACTAGGGGCACTAGGGGTCATCCTCACAATCAGTAACATCCAGAGAAGAGGGCTGGGGCGACCGTGGGAAGGTGAGGGAGTTGAGGTACTGCTTTTCAGTGGAAGGCCAGGTACTGTCAATAGATGTGCTTTCCACTGGAAGCAGTGAATTCAGGGAAAGCTAAGTTAAATAAAGGTATGTATCTTTTCAGGACTTCCTAGGGCTTGTAACTGATGAAAATATATAGCGACTCCCCAAAGTAAAAATAGCCTGGTGATTGCACAAAAACTTTTTGACCATGCATTACCATCCAAATAATACGGTGGGCAGATTGCTGAGTACAGCGGTTCTGTGAGGGCTGCACCCACCCGGAAGAGGGCAGGCCTCCTCCGGTGGACTTTCAGTTGTGCAGTACAGAAGAGCTTTGTCGCCACATGACAGCTCCACCCTGTTCTGTCTCATGATATTGCGGTCTCCACACTGCTTTTTCCCTTTATTTATGGCAAGTGATAAGCCTGCTAACGCTGAAACTACTAATGAGTATGAGGGGCTTTCATCAACTTGGCTGGGCCCCAGGCCTGTGCACAATGACCTCCCCAAACTTGAGAGCTGGAGCTGCTAACGATCGGCCAGGGAATACTCTTTGTCTTCATTTTCAGTGTATTTTCTTTCCAGGAGGAAGGAAGACAAATGGGCTTAAAGAAATAAACAGAGGAATGTGTAGAATGCCTTAAAGATGGCATCTCTGTGACTTTGCAAAATAAAGAATAAAGCACAACTTATGCATATACTTACTGCTACATGTAACTGGGTTTCTTTATGGTATTCTACTGGTTTTCTTTATAAATAGTGGAATATTAATGTTCAGTCAGAGGGATTTGCCTACAGATGGAGTCGTGGTAAGAACGAAATTGATTAAAAACATAGGGTGAGAATATATAGCCTTCTTCACTTCTTCTTAGCCTCCAGGTAGCCTTTTATATTGCAGTAATGTAAATTCCAGCCATACGTGCAAAATTCAAATGAAGTCTACATCCCAAAAGAAACAGCACTTTGCATGTGCTTTCTGCTCTAACTTCCGCTTGGAAGGGATCTTTTTCCCTAAGAAACACGTTTAGAAGGATTTAAAAGTGGCTTTCTATTTTGGGTCAAACAAGAAAATGAAAGACAATGGAGAAAAAATATTAGCTCAGCTTTTCCAGACTTGAAATAATGTGTGACTTTGGCTGTTTCTCCAAATTTTAAGATCAGGTCCGGTAGAATGTTTAATTCATTCAGCCTGTGAATCACCTTCCCTTTGTGGAGATATTAATGCCAAGCTCAAAGTTCTCCATATGAGGAAGGAAAAATTAAATATAGCCAAGCCGGGACAAGATTGGTAAATAAAATCATTTCGTCGCTAACTCATTAATTCTCCTTTTCACTGTCTGGAGGGCCTATGGGATGTAGTAGTACAGCATTTAAATATACCTTCAGGCATTTCCCTGAGACCTAATTAAAATTGATGTCCTCGGCTGGCACGCACTTGTGCAGTTTGTCTAACTCCTTCAAATATCAAAATAGAGCTCTTTATTGTGATTTTTGCAGGAAGCAGCCCATTCCCTTAAGGTGCTCCAGGAAACTATTTGACTGGCTGGAAGAAAACTTAGGAGCCACCAAGTTCATGGCAGAGATTTCCATGGCAAGACGGCCAAGTGGCCCATCTGAACAGATCAGCTATAATAAGCCAGTTAGTAAGCCCCAGACTTTCCATTCCTAAACTGAACAGCACTAAGGAAGTTTTGCAAAGCTGCCTTATACAGTATTCTTTTACTTCCACAAAGGTAGGTATCAGGCTCACGTCATGAACCTTGCGAGTGAAGCTATGTAGAATATAGACAACAAGGTCCCTGCCATAGCAGGCGGCAAGCACAGTAGTAATTAACAATAGGGTGCGAGGAGCTTAGGAGAGCAGGTAACCGCTGCCGTGGGTCTACCGGAGGGTTCGAAGCCACCCGCTCTGGGTTGTAGACCCCTCCTGAAGGACGCTACTGAGAGTTCCAAGCCGAGCAGAGGCGTGCACTGTGGTGTAGAACATCAGAGATAACAGGACCCGTATTTGCTTTGTCTTTCACACTTGGGGCTAAGTTCTGCCTTTGGTTTTATATAGACTAAGACGACCGAAGACAATAATTTAAAAATAAGAGCTGCTCTTTATTGAACATTCATGTTCTGCCAAACCCACTACATTCTCACAAAACCTTTTATTTTGTCCACATTTGAGGGAAGCTGGGGTTCAGAAGGTCACCCAGCCAGGCATTAGCTAAGTCAGAATTCAAAGCCAGATCTGAGCCTTCCGAATGCCAGAATGTCACCACTTCACTGGGGTTTATTCACAGTCAAGTCTACAAACCATTTCATCAAAACGATGGGGGAGGGGCAGTGTTTGGTAAAAAGACTGAGTCCCAGGCCTCCCCCAGCTGTTTTGAGTTTGAATCTCGGAGGATGTGGTCTGGGAATTTGCATTTTAACTAGTTCCCAGGTGCTTCCCATGTATTTGAGATTCACTGACCTTCATCCCCCTTCAATGTACTAGTGAGAGAGAAAGAAGACAGAGAGACTGCTGCTGCTAATACAGTTTATTGTGCTCTTCTCCACACTCCTAGATTGCTCTTCTGGCCATTTGATGAAATACTGCAATGCAGACTGGTTATAATTTTCAAACTACAAATAATTTAACTTCACACTTTAGTAAGATATATAGATGGAACTCAGAGAACTGCTTATTCAGGCTTCAGTCGAGCTGTGAAAAGTGAGACTTTTTCAGAGGAAGTAAGATAAGACAAAAACTTAAAAAAAAACAAACAGCCCCAGGCCTGTGTTCACAAGGCCACCGGCAAAATCTATAGCCTAACTCCAAGTGAGTTAAACAAACACATTACTGGGCCATCCAGGAAACGTGAAGCAGATGCCTGGAAGTAGGGTGTGTGTTTTCAACCTGAGTGGAAATATTCTGGGAAGCAATGATAGGGAGCCCGACACAACGTGCCCAGAACAGGGGGATTTGCAGCCAGCCCTGTTCCGGAGTGGACAGGAGGTGTCTGTCCTGCCCGCCCCGGGTCCAGAGCAAGGGTGGCTTGGAGGCAGGCCCGGGTCCAAGCGCACTCAGAGCATGCGCCTTCCCTTCCCCCTGGCCGCGGAAGTCCCGGTGGCACAGGCACGGTGGTGAGACCCAGCGAGCGGTGCCGCGCTCGGCCCTTTGGAACACAGAGAAGGTCGTAGCGCCACCGACTCTCCCATCACACAGCATAAAACAATAGCAACAGCAATTTAAAAAAGAGCAAAGACAGATCAGCAACATGCCAAGTTTTCCTCCGACACAAACTCGACGCTTTTTGGAAATGCAAAGTATCAATTTCTGGCAAGAAATATTTTGTATGTTTTGTTGGTCCCCTTTATCCAGTGAGATGGTGCTCAGTAAACTGCTGAGCAAACTCCGGGAATCAGAGGGGGACGCACCCAGAGCTGGTTACTGTTAGGTTTTTTTCTTTTTCTTTTTGTATTAGTACATGTTTACAGTACACAATGAACACATTTATCGTGGGGGATTGGTACACATACATAACACATTTTGATTCTTTTTCTTTTTTTTATCCATTTCCCCTCCCTTCCCCTACCTTCAACCTTTCTCCCCCTGACTGTTTACAAAAACTCTATTTCTATTTTTTCTTCCATTCTGTTTTTCCTCTAAATTCCTTCTCCTTTCCTTTCTCCCTCCTCCCCTCATCTCTCATTCCCCTTCCCATTTAAACAAGTTCTTCCTACTTCCTAACTGCTATCCCCTATGGCATTCATTATTTCTATTTGGGTTTCTCACACAAGGGAAACAATGCAATAACTAAACTTGTGTGTTTTACTTCGTTCACTTAGGATTATGGTCTTGAGGTACATTCATTTACCTGAAATGTCTCCAGTTTCTCTTTCTTTAATGCAGAGCAGTACTCTGTTAGGTTCACAGTCCCACTTATTCTGGCTTTCTCCCCTTCTGGGCTTCATTTTTGCTAGTATTCTACCACTCGGTGTTGTTCGAACCTGGCTCTGAAGAAATGGGAAAGTTGCTCGCGGCTTTTCTTCTCTGCTCAGAGTCAGAGTCCTGTTCCCCGACCTGTTTCCCGTGGAGCCTTCTGTTCCCATACGTTCCTGGTGGTATCATGACTTTTAATTAGTTATCATTTTTTGCTTGTTTTTAATTAAAGAAACACTCATCTTGGACTCATTCCCTGAATGCCAGCTAGGCTCTTGACATTTATTTAGGAAACAGCATTTTGCAGAATTTTTATAGCATGAATATTTGATAATTAGAGTAATTCAGAGCCCTCAGCAAGTACAGGCCCATTCTTGTTCTTTATAAGATAAGACTAGTCAGGTCAGCTTTGAAATTTCTTGTGACTCTATCATCTTGAAATTTCAGCTGCAATTTGGATTTACATTATGAACTGGGAAAATGTTAGGATATTTTAAGGGAATCGTCTACATTTGTATTATGCCTTGGAAAATTCTATATTTTCTTAATCAAAAAAATTTGCCTCAGGAAGCAAGCGCCTTTGTTTTGAAGCAATACAGTTGTCATGGCAATGTCTAATTATTATTACAAGTAAGCTTTTCCATATCTAGAGCTTGGGTACATGCAAGATACTGTAGGAGCAGGGCTACGGCAAAAACTCTGCACCATTATTTCTTTTGTTAAGAAGTTGCATTCGGGGCATTAAATTCTACTCATGCTATCCAGGATCGCTGCCTTTATGAGAAGCTGGCATTACAGCAGGAAAACTGGCCTCTTCTTCTTGATGCCTAATGACTGAAGGTTGTTAAGAACTTCATAGAACAAAACTGATCAGATTTGTTGGTGGAGTTTGCATTCTAAGGCATCTCTAAGGGAGTCAGGATTTGAGTCTTGAAAATTGTATTTTGGCTCCAAGTTGTGCTGTCCCAAATTTTACAGCCTCTGAGTGCAATTGTAAAACCAGCACAGAGGAGACAATCCAGCTTGAGGCAAAACACCGAGGCCTGTGAAAAAAGACCCTGCCTGTGAAAAGACCCGGGTTCACGAGGGGACTCAGAGCTCAGCCAGGGGGCAAAGAGAAAGCGGTTCAAGCCATAGAGTATGGCGTCACAGTAGGGCGGCCAAAAGGCACACAGGGGTTTAGACTTTCTACACTTACAGAGCCATGGCCTCTAAATCTGGCTTGGGATAGCCACCGATTTCTGACCTTAGAGATATCTTACTGAGGGCTGTTGGAAGATTCTCTCCTGCACACAACTGACCCTTCTCAACTGAGTTCTTGTTTCTTTTGTTTTGATCTGGATTTAAGGGCTGTTTTTTTGTCAACTTGGGGCAGATCATATTTTAGCAGACTTCTACTGAGCATCTCCCGTCATGTCAGAAGCTCTGGAGCAAGCGAGACACCCTCTGTATTTCCTAAGTTCTACAGATGACACGTGTCAAGTCAATTTTGGGGAGAATGCCATATGGATGCAGGAAAATGTACCTTCATTTCAGACCCTTTAAAATACACTTAGAAGCTGATTTTAGAAGAGGGTGCTTGTGCACGCTTCAAGAAGGCCGTTATGTTTAAATCAGGCCGTGTTAGGCTCTATCTATCTAACTTAACAAGTTTTTTCGCCTCCGGGTGCTCCAGATTTCTTGTTTGTAAATTGAGGCAATGAAAAATCATAACTTTTTGACAGACCCAAAACAGTGTCCATCAATAACACCATTGTTAACATTCTTCTAAGGTCTGGGCTAGAGATTCAGGATATGATGATTGCTATCATACGGGACAAGGTGAAAGGATAAGCGCAGCAAGACTTTGGAATCGGACAGCTGGGTTTTAATCTTGGTGCCGCCACTTCCTAGCTTTGTAAACTTGGGTTGCCTAAATCAATCATTGTAAAGATTAAATTAATTAAGCTACCTAAACTAAGATTAGCCTGATGATTGACAGGCAGAAAATATCCAATAAATAAAACTGTTTTTTTCTCATGAACATAATTTAAGCAATTTTGTGATTATACTATGTTCACTTTAAAAATTTTTTATTGTAGTAAAATATACATAACATAAAATTTACCCTTTGGCCCTTCTTAAGTGCACAGTTCAGTGGCAAAAGCACATTTGGACTGCTGTGCTGCCATTATTACCGTTCATCTCCAAAACCTTTACATTGTCTCAACCTCTGTCCCTGTTAAGAGTGACTCTCAGGTCCCCTTTTCCCCACTGTTGGGAGGAACTTGATGTCCCTGTGACTACCTATTCTAGTACATTGTATACGTGCAATCATGTGCTGTTTGCCTCTTTGTATTTGGTTTATTTCACTTGACATAACATTGCCAGGTCTCGTCCTTTTTACAGCATGTGTCAAAATTTTGGTCCTTTTGATGGCTGAATAAAATTTTCTTGAGTGAATATGGGGCTGTGGATTTAGCTCAGTGATTAGAATGCTTGTCTTGCAAGCACAAGGTCCTGAGTTCAATCCCCGGCACCACAAAAAAAAAAAAAAAACCTGCTCTTGAGTGAATATGCCATATTTTGTTTGTTTAATGATGTGGATGGACATTTGGTTGTTTCCTCCTTTTGTTATTATGAATCACGTACCGTGAACGTGGGTGTCTGCTGTCTTTATGGACATGAGCATCAGGCAGCATAAGAGACAGGTCGGAGATGTTTAAGAAAACCCTAGGGAGCCCACTGTTTAAAAGGGGCATAAGAAGAGGCTCCTTTAGGAAAAGTTGGACTCTCTGAAGGCTCTTGAGTAGAAGGAAGCTTGAGCCGACTGATAGACTGTTTGCAGAATGTGTCAAGGGTCTGATTTAGGACAGTGTGGCACAGCACACAGGGCTCAGTGAACTTCATAGGCACTGATGGTACATCAAAAAGAGATCACACTAGCAAGGATGGCCACCACCCCAACCTCACAGCCCATTTGAGAAAGATTTGCAATCCTCAAGGGCTGACATCCTCCCTGACACTGAGCTGAGCAGGTTACAGAGGTATAAGAAGCTCACGTTGAATATTCCTGTCTAGAAGCACCTAGAAACACAGGACAGGTTTGTGGGTGGCTTCTCCATTGTTAAGGTGTTACAATAAGGTGAAAAACCATTTCAAGAGATGCAGTATGTAAACATAATGTCTTTTCTATCAAATGATCTTGATGCCAGCTATCTCTTTAATAGGATTAAAGCTATGTTCAAATATGGCAATAGATGCAAATCTCTTTTTCACACTAGAAAGTATATATGTAAGAGATTATTACTTTTATTATAAGTGGACCTGTTTTACACTTAATATGACAAGCTTGAAAACAGTCTTCATCAGAAAACTGTTGGTTCATCTGGCAGTGCCTAGAAGGATCTATCTCCCTCTCTGCTGCCTCACTTCTCTCTCTGTTTCCTGGCTGCCATAATGTGAACAGCTTCCCTCTGCCCAGACCCTCCCACCATGACTTCCTGGGTTGGAGCCAACCAACTCTGGACTGAACCACTAAGAACTATGAGCCAAAATAAACCCCAACTCCTTAAAAAAAGAAAGAAAGAAAGAAAGAAAACTGTCAGTGTGCCCTATTAAACCCTAAATTAAATGAAATGTTTAGTTTTTTCTTTTGTCAAGTATACAAATGCAGGAAATTGGCATATTTCCTATGAGTTGACAAGGTGAAACAGACCTGTTTTTCTCAAATTCAACAGTGTGTTAGCTTCTCCTTACTGTGACAAAACATCTGTGATCAGCAGCCCAAAAAGAGTCTACTCACAGGGTTGGTAGCTTCAGTCCCTGGCTGAGTTGGAAGCTTCAGTCCTTTGGCTGTGTTGCGTTGGGCCTATGGCAAGGCAGCACAACATGGTAGGAGTGTGTGGCAGAGCTAGGAAGGAAAGAGGAAGGGGTGGGGTCCTGCTATCCCCCTCAAGGGCCTACTCCACCAGCCACCTAACTTCCTGCCACTAGGTTCCACCTCTTAATGGTTCCACCACATCCCAGTAGCACCACAGGTGGGAACCAAGTCCTTAATGCATGGGCCTTTGGGGACACACATCCAAACCACAGTGAGCACTGTCACTAATAATTTTGCTGCGAGACACTGTCCTGTGTGTTTTGAGTCGTTGATAAACATGCACCTGGCCTCTCCCTGCCACGATAATCAGTAAGTATCTCTACTTTACACAGATGACCTAGTAGTCAAAATTGCTCCAGACTGAGAACCACTGCTCTAGACAATAAAATGAGAAAGGCTGCTGTAGCAGCATGAATGACAGAAAATTCTATATTATTTAAGATTTTTCAATGTTGTTTCTACTTTATATAAAGTGAGGATATTTTCATCTTTCTCCTCCACAAATCTGAGAAACTGGACCAGGGCTCCCTAGAATGGCAGTGAATCATGTGGCTGGCTGCTGAGGCTTCTAGAGGATTAGCCATACCTGACTAAATTAGCATTTGGGATTATGTCAGTGCAGGGACCCAGAAATGAACGGAAGTAAAAGCAAATAAAGTTGGGCTTTGATTCCTCTAATATGTGTTTTATAATTTTGGTACTAAAAGAAAAGAGAGGGGTTGGGGATTTAGTTCAAGTGGTAGAGCACTTGCCTATCAAGCACAAGGCCCTGGGTTCAATTCCCAGCACCAGCCCCCGCAAAAAGAAGTGATAAATGTCTAACATTGCCTGTGCATGATTCAATAGTACACACTCATGGAGTTTCTAAAGCTCCCAAATTCTAGGACTTTTGCCTTCTAGGTAAAACAGCTAATGTTCAGAGCAAATAAACCCTCACAGCAGGAATTTTTCTTTTCTTTTTCCTTTGGGTACAGAAAATTTCACCAAGTTCTCAAAGTCTGAGAAGAACTTTATCAAAGTAATTCGCGGTTGCTATCTATTAAATAAGATACCAAAATCCTCAGAGAGCACCAGTTTCAGAGCTATATGAAATATATGATGTGTGTCATACCTGGCACTTCCTTACCCCTTTCCCTGACAGGCCACTGAGAACTCTGAAGTTTAATTAAGCCTTCAAATTTAAAGGGAGCAACAAAGACATAGATTAAGTGATTCACCCAAGGCCAG